>OMNV01009276.1:0-50819 GCA_900303265.1 Brotula barbata | reverse complement strand
GCTTGTTGGGGGGGGGGGGGGGGGGTGTGGATATTTTCTTCACTTCTCGTCCGTATCCGTGCAAATTTCACTCATATCAAAGTGGTGTGGTGATAAAACAGGATGTCAAAGGTTTGCTTGCAGTGTAAGCTGGGCATGGTTCTTCTTGTGGTGGGCTGGAAGTGCGGCGCTGCATTTCTACTCCAGTCTCTCCGGAACCGTTCCATGCGTGGTTTGCGCAAAAAAGGGATCGAGTTGGTGACACGAACCCCAAGCAAACCGGGTCCCTTGACGTTTTCCGAAGAGCGGAGCACCAGGGTACTATCGGCTTTACATTACAACAGCAGGGGTTGGCTGAGTGCACCAGTGAGGACATCAGTGCGCCCCCCACCCCCACCACCCTTCGCTGTTGGTGCGTAATCAAAGGGGGCGGGGCCTCCGCCAGAGTGCGTCAAGGCACGCAGAGACACCGAACACGGCGCCAGGACAAAGTCTACGCCAAAATAAAGGCACAAGGGTGGTTTAAAACCCCCTGACCTCTCTGGATTGTCTGGCGTTTTAATCCTAAAGGAACCATTGACGTTACCAAATTCATCAGGATGCGCTCTGGAGACGTCAGTATAAAATGATACCCAAGAGATTTTAAGGGAAATAAAACATGCCATATCTCAACAGAAAAGGCTTGCTATCACTTGTTTTTGGCATTTTTTTCAAATGACAACTTTTCGACGAATCACGGGATTTTTAATGACTTTTTGTGGTATTAAGAATTTTAATGGGGCATTAATGTGATAAGGCCCGTGACAATGATCCAGTCGTTTCAACAACCCTGAATTATTATCCTTAAAGTCAGCTGAGCTACCACTTTCTTTATCAGTGATTAAGAGATTTCAAATTCTCGTAAAACGGCCAAAGTTTCCTAATTCATCAGGTTATGGGAAGAGATTAAAAATTCATCCACTTGAAAATAAACTTCTTGTACTCGAACAAGGTACCTAATGTTCTTTAGTGAAGTTTTATTTTGGAAATGCTGAGCGGAAGTCCATTTTAATTCGTTACGTATCACTCGACGTTGATATGTCTATCAAAACGCTTTTTATACGTTGGCGCTGAGTCTTTTTACAACAACAAAAAAATGCAACATGCAGTGAATCTCGGTGGACGTTTTGAACATTAATAGCCTCGGGCTGTTATCTCATTTAAAAGCAGGATAAATGGTGTGTCAAAGCAATGCTTAACCAAGTGCATCTGTCCAAACCATAATAAAGTTATTTGTGACTAATGAAGGCAGATAGGATCGATTCCTGCTCCGGACGCGGCGTTATCTTTTTTTTTAAACAGGATATTATGTTGTCTGATGCACTGCCACCATACATCTGCCTGAATTGAATTACATTAATGATTCATATTCCTCACAATTCATGGCATGTCTGCACGTTTGTTAAGATTCTGGCGCCCTCGTGTGGATGCAGAATGGTACTGCCTGAACGCCGAGAGACCGCGATCAAAGAAACAAGGATTACAAATGTAGGTACTTCAATGAAAGGTAGTGATGAATCTATTATCTTATCAAGGCTAGAACCTACATCCATGGACAGTCTGCAAGTATATCAGAGTGCTGACACACACAAACACATTAATGCATTCACATTCACACCTATGGGCAATTTAGGAGTCTCCAATTCATCCAAACTTCATTTAATGTCGACGCAGCGAGAATAAACTCCACACAGAACAGGCCCAGATAATTCATAACTCAAAACGTTGCAAATTACGAATTAAAAAATAGTAATGATGTGAATCTGTGGTGAAAACAATCTGTTGCAGCCATGATGAAAAACAAAACACTTTAATGAAGCTTAGCCTTCAGGTTTGTTTTCAATGATCATCCAAATAAAAAAAAGCTCCTCATAAGAGCGACTAAATACAAAGTGCTGATGTTACTTTTTGTTTTGCTAAATTGCTAACGGATAGGCAAACCGTTTAGGTTTGCAGCCATGAATTTGAACTTGAGAGCAGCCATCATGTCGGAGATTGTGTTTGTTGATTTTTTTTACCCCCTCTCCAAATATTAAAAAAAAAATGAAAATCATACAGCATATATACGCCCAGCATCATAATGCTACCTTGTATAAACAATACACTCTTACGATCTCGCTAACGAATATCAAATCAACATAAAACCAAAGAGTCCAGTTCAAACTGAGGAAGAGGGTGATGGAATCAAGGCGGTGCTAGTATTCATCCAGGTTATCGGCTTTGGGGATGGAAAGACCTCTGTCCTTCAAGACCTGCATTTTGACTTTTTCCGTCTCCTGCTTGGCTTGCTGCTGCAGTCTTTGTTCCTCCAGGATCTCCTCTATGGAGACCTGCTGCAGGACTGCGTCACAGGGCTTATCCACGTCCTACAGAGATGGAGACATTGTTTCACCTGGCACAGGTTCATAAACTTTATATCAACAGTTTAAACAAAACCATGTCTAGTAAGGCTAATGAACAACCCTGAGCTGTTTTAATGTAACTGATTTATAGTTACTTTGAGATTTATGAAACTTAACCACTGAGCCACTGTATACAAAACACACACACACACACCGGTGCTCTACTTTTTACACTTCTTGCCAAATTGTTGACTCAATTACTGAAATTAGATGTACTGACAAAGCAGCACATCACAGGATATTAAATGTGCCTAAATGACCTACACCTAATATGTCGTAGATATAGATCATGCTGCCAAATTTCTTTACTCAATCACCAGCTATACTCAAACCCAAAATATCACACAAAAAACAAAAACTTTCAGACATCCCAGTTCACCAGAAATGATATAGTCTGCTATTTGTATTACTTTATGTCCATAAATGAATGTACCCCATGTTCTGACTGCATTGAAAATCATATTTCTGCCTAATACATGTTTGTATAGCTACAGAGAAATATGTAAAATCTAGGTTTACACGATGTGTTGTTTGTACTGTATGCAGTCTTTCATGTTCTAGTTGATGATGGAAGCATCCATACAGCAAGCACATTAGAGTAACCTCTTAAACTCTGAGGTAACCACCAAAAGGTCCATTTTCATAGAGTTTAAATTTAAATTCTAGAGAGAAGCCCAGTTTGCAAAGACTAAATATCAGATTGATCATTTATTGGTCATAATATATTGTATTTATTTCTTCTTCAGTTTGTTTTATGGCTTGTTTACATCTTAGCTACTTTATTTATTGATTTTCTGTATTAAACATTTTCCCCCAAGTTAGGATGAATAGTTATCTCTTGATCCATCACGGTATACACACACACACACTCACACACACACACACTTACTATTTCTCCCAGGAGGACCACATTTTCTCCTCTCACTATGAATATTCCTCGAGGGATGTCACCAAATTTTTTCCCCACGTGGATGCGCTCAACTGTCTGATGGAAAACTAAATTGGCTGATGGGATCAAGAGAAACAATCAGAGACATAAAAAATAAGGTTTGCATCACAATATAGACACTGGACTAATGTGTTCATACGTAATGAGTCCATATGAACTGTTGGTGTGCGTAAAGATGGAAAATGAAATGAGGTGTACCAAACTGATCGATGCTTCGGAGGAAACCGATCAGCGTTCTGCCATCTCGCAGCAGGACCAGGTGCTTCTCTGCGGGGCACAAACAACGCCAAGTCCAACAACAACATAAACGTTTAGCAAGTAATCATAATGTCTGCGTTTGTTAACCACGATGCTACAACTTCAAAACAACGCTGACCACACCAAAGAGCTCATCAATCCTCCTCTAACGCTTACTGTCGATATCGTCGATAAGACTCGCCGTCCCTGGAACGTAGTTCATCTTGGGCTGTTGATTTTTGGATTCTTACACCTCTGTATAACGTCACGCCATGAATATTTCAAAAAATGTTTCTTGTAATAAAAGCACAGGAAGCGTCTTTATACACGCTTAGGATAAACTTCCTGTCTACGTTTAACCCTTAGGGCGCCTCATTCCGAAAGCTATTAAAACCACTTTTGGCCAAAATGCTTCCTTGATATTTTAAATATATTGTTTTTAAATATATCAAAGTAATGTATATGCTTATTTTCTGGATTGAATGCGGGAAATATTGTTTAAAAAAAATTACACTTGTTTTTTTTTCTTTCAATAAACTTTATTTACTAAAATCAACTTACAGAGAACTAGGCAACTGGACACATACAGCTGCATCAATACAGAATTATTAAATATTTAATTAGGAAAATAAACAGAACATCAAACTTGGATGTGGTCTGTGACAACATGACATACAGCGTTATTTGTTTTCATCTAATATTCGACAACAAGGCGGCCAGTCCACAGAGCTGTAGCAACGCGGAAGTAGGGGGGAAACCTCGGGATCTGAACAAAACTTTTTGATACTCAAATCATATACATTTTTAGTGTGGGGATGTGGTTAAGAGTAGCTTTTATAGCCTGCATGTAGAGCCGTACGACCAAGTTTGCACAAAAACAACAAAGAAGCACGGCATTTTAGTGTCACGTGATAGTTATGAACCAATCACATTGGTGTCGATGTTCGGGTGGGCATAAACACGGCTGTACATAGGTAGCACTGGTGAACGATCGGTTTCTCTTCTCCTTTTTAGTTAAATATTTTGTGTCATCTTTTCTTTCTTGTTGCAGTGCCCGTAATTGTCATATTTTAAGATATCTCCACCCGGTTCGTGATAAGATAAAACAAAACGGTAAAAACACGGCCAAATATACCCAACTTCGACTAGAGCTACCAATGCAATGCGCTACGATGACAGGAAATGATGTCAAAGTCAGACCTCTGTAATAATACGCCGGTTCTTTCTTAAAGTGACAGGACACCTTTGCGCCGCCTTCGTGTCATTCAATCGTTTCCTGATTCTTATCTAGCGAGCCGTACAACTGTAGAAAAGCGACACGTTCCAGTTGAGCAGAGACAGTTTGGACTAACCACGGCATCGACTCGGATAACTGACGGTAGCTTTGTGGATAGTGTGTTTTTACGATGGCACATGACAGAAGCGCCACCGTCTAGCTTGTACAACATCATCTGAAATCTGCCTGGCCCTCAAACTGCAACTCGGAAAATAATAACGCGAGCTGGAATAACACCATGGTAAGTGGCTGAGTGTGGACTAGAACAAAATGGAGCGTCTGGGCGCTGTATTTGACTTTATTTCATCCTCAAAACACGACACGGGCGTGTTCAGAAAAACACTCACTACTAGCGGAACAACCTCTGCCTATGCTAGCTGGGAAGCTAACTGGGCTAGCTGGCATTATGTAATAGTTTCCGCCGTGCTTTAACCCCGGTTAACACGCTTTCACGTTTATCTTGACGTGACAAAGCTGCTAAGACTACTTATATCGTGTCAATAAACAGTTCCTGGTCATGGTTAATGTCTGTACAATCGTTGAGTTTGCGTGGGTCTGGTCTGGTTCACCATGTGTGGAGTGAGTGGCACAGATCGTAACGTTATTGGTTTGTTTTTTGAAGTTCTTCTTTTAGCCCCGAAAGTGATACACATAACACGTTTGTGTTGTAAAAGACATTGAAAGATTATTTCACCAATAAATGGCTGACCTGACATTCCCGGGTAAACTATGACGGCAGTCCTGTGTCACATGACACCATAATTGATGTCTAAGGAAGCGTTACTAAGGCTAGTCCAACAAGGGCTACATGATTTCAGGAAACAATGATAAATGCAACAAAAATATGTTTAAACACCAAAAAAAACCTCTAAATGTATAAGTTTTGTCTCCACAGTTTTAAAAATGTAACCATGTCATTCAAAAGAAGGTTTCGTTCGATATTGTCAAATAATGAGATCACCTCAGTTGGATTATGGGAATGGTTCTTTGTCAAACTGTTATTGGAAGTCAATTGTGAGTGGGGGGGAAAAAAGTGAGACTAAGGATTATTGCTTCAACTAGTATTCGGATTGTAAAATGATTACATTTTAAAAGTGTATTATGAATGAATGAATCTGTGTTTTTTATATGGATTGCTAAAGCTGCTTGGCCATGTTTACCTTAGAGCTGAAATAAAGTTTGATGATATTTTGCTTCAGTGTCGGCTAGCACAGGTGACTTTCTGATTATAAACATTAATAGAATGCATTTGTAAACAGCACTTTTCTCACAAAGTCTGCTATGTTATAATCTGTGTGTTACAGGACACACCCCAGTATCCTGGCTACCCCGCACATTACTGGTACCCCCAGTCCCATTCCACAGGACACTATGCAAATAGCTATCCCTCAGGATCAGACATGCAGCCTACATACAATCCACAGGTAAAACCTCATGATGATCTTCACCTTCTAAAACCAAGACTGTATGTATAAATCCGTTATGCTAAGAGTCTTAACATTCTCTCACCTTTCCCCGACATCTTCTAACAATTACTTCCTGAAACCAATTCACCCTAACACTCGGTCTCTCGCACACAAAGGCATTTTACAGCTCATTCTTCTTTCTTTGGTACTTTCCAAATAGGCAATGCATGGAACATATCCAAATGGCCATGGGGTCTACAGCCCAGCACAGGGTCAGTATTCAACAAATACTTTCCACCCATCCAACCCTTTCTACTGCGCTGACCCTCAGAGACCAGCTCCAGGTCATTACCCCAGCCAGGGTTGTCCAACAGAGCAGACCAATGCAGTGTCTGGGCAGCCACACTGTCAACACCAACACCAACACCACCACTATCCCAGCCAGCACTGTCAACAGGTAAGTTGATTGAAACTAGTGACGCACAATTAATCAATGTCATATCCAAATCACAATTTGGCCACATGCAGTTACACAATTGCAAGCTGATGCAATCTATTTACATATACAATGGTGCACCAAATTATGGTATTGGCAGCCTGCCTGTGGTGTGCTGGGGTAATCACGGTAATTACGGTAATCTGTCAACTGCTCCGTGGGAGCTCGTGAGGAAGTCAGTCGCTGCATTCAAAGTCTGCGTGCAAAAAGCACAATGTTTTGATTAAAGAGTGTAACCACAACAACATGCAAGTGTGTGAGGCAAACAAATGGACTGTGGTGAAGTTTCTTCTATTCTAGACGGTTGTTGAATTCTTTTCCTCGCTGTTTTAGTGGTTTATTATTATTACTATTTTTATTATTATCATTAATAATACACAAATGGTTTAGGTTTAGTTCAGTAAAACAGGCATTGTAGTCAAACGTGGGAACAAGGTTGTCAAATATGATGTTAGAGTGAATAATCTTGTCATTGTCTCTCACTTTCTCTGCACACAGGGTTCACCGTATCCTCCGGGAACGTACCCTCACTACAGTGAAGGCGGACATGCGATGCCTCCAAACCCCCCATACCCCACCGGTCAGTCTCTCCACCCGGGTGCCCAGGCTGAGGCATGGGCTCACTCTGGTGGTTATCCACCTTCACAGCAACAGTGGCAGCCAGGCCAGCCCCCACCAAACCACTACGGAAACCCTGTCCGTCCACCACATCCACCAGCATGGCCGGGGACTGGAAGTGGTGCTCCGCCACCTTACCAACCTAAGGTATCAGTCTGTAACTTACTTCTGTTCTGGCAGATTACACAGAGGAAAAAAGAGAGCAATGAATGAGAAATGTGGTACCCTCAGGAAAGGAAGCGTTTTTAAACTCGATGTTATACTCCAGTGATTTTCGCTATGTTTGGCCCCAATTACGAGCTCTGCAACGGTTAACATATGATTATCTAACTTAAAGTTTAAATCAGTTAAATACTTAATAGCAGTACTAAGAAATTACATGTTTTGGCTATAGTTAGACTTTTTTGTTTTGATTCTAGTCACACAATAAGAACAAGTATGAACATAATGGACATGAAGGATTTTCACGGTTTGCACCACTGAAGTATGTGCTAACTTTGTAGAGAACAAACCTTTTAAAATCTTCATGTTTTCTGTCTTCTCAGGACCAACGTGTCCCACCGGTGGGACCTAAACCTGGACCAGTCCCAGCGACCAACCCTTCTAACGGGAAGCCAGCAGAAATAAGTTCACCTCCCCAAATGTACATTAAAACGGGGAGAGGTGGGGGAGCAGTGTCTAATCCATCACAGGGTGAGCTCCCACCCTCTGCCCCAAGCCAAGCTCCACATCCAGGCCAGACCCAGGGTCCAGCTGGACCTCAGCCACTGAGCGACAACCCCAGTCTAGCTAAGGTCCAGCAGGTCATGGCCAGAGTTCATCTGCTTCAGGAAGATGTTGATGAGTTTGTTGGCAAAAAAACAGACAAGAGTTACCGTTATCTGGAGGAACTTCTGACCAAAGAACTCCTGGAGCTGGACTCTGTGGAAACCCAGGGACAGGAGACTGTGCGGCAAGCCCGAAAGGAGGCCGTACAGAAGATCCAGGCCATTCTCGACCGCCTGGAGAAGAAAGCATTCTGAACTGGACTGATTTTTGGGTTCACTTAAGTCCTGCTGTTTTTCGCTTCCAGAGACACAATGAAGGTCTGGACTTACTCTCTAGATTTGTGCTGTCCTTAATTTTTCCACCACCATGATAAAAAAAATGACTAATATATGGCAAAGAATCAAGAATAAATAGGAGTAATTAGAAGGAATCAGGACCTCCAAAGTGCGATTGTGCTGGCATAAGAGATGTGACATCAGACATGCAAACTGATGGTTGTACATATCCTGACTGACTCTCAGACACAGTGATCCACTCTCTTGGCTACATAAGCTTTTGTACGTCAATTCCTTTGTCAGCTCAGTACATGGCTGGGTCACTGCAAGATGATTTGTTTATGGTAACTGTCAGTGACGACCTGTGAAAGAGGTTGAGACTATCATCATGCTGTTCCTCAGGATTGTGGGTAAATTTTTAGAAATTCAACCTTCATCTTTCAACACATGCTGACTGCTGAACACATCCACAGTTGTTTATTTTTCTTTGTCCCTGCTGGGATACTGTGCTTTCCCTTTCAATTGTACTCCCATCCCTGCATGTACTGTAGTAATACCAGACAAATACCATTGAACTGAATACAGTCTTCACATCGCAATGCTCATCACAGGGCCTAATTCATGGATGAATTACAGAAAATCCCCTGATGATTGCTGTCCTCATTAATTCTACTTTTTGATTAAATTGCTTTAGTGCGGCCCTAGAATCAGACCTACATATCAAAGCCATGTATTTCGCTGTAGGAATTAGTGTCATTACAAATAAGGATATCTGAAAAGCGTTGAAATGATGTTCTTTCATTCCCTTTCTAACACTTGAATATATATGACTAAGCAAGTAAACTGTATTTTCAGAATTATATGTTCATTGCTGGCAGGCTAAATGAAAGGATGTACACAAAAAATTTTGTACTTGATGACAAAAGTTGAACTGGTTTGTCAGTAGTGTTGATATTCCTGTTATATCAAATCCAGTTTGCACCAAAAATAATTGTTTCTTAGGTTTCTGTGGCGCAAGTCAGATTTGTTGATTTAGGAAAAGAGTGCCATATTTCAGGGGATTGTTTTGTATGAGGAGAAAAATAATAAAAAATATGATTGCAAACGCTGCATGTGAGAAAATCACCCGTTATGTGTTCATTTCCCTGTGCCCTTTATTTTCCATTTAGATGGAGCACAACTGTACAGTTTCAGATGTAATGCATGTTTCCAACAAAAGATGGGAATCTTTGCCTGACAAAAATTATCACAAATGAAAAAAAAAAAAAAAAAATTAAATGTCGGTATATTTTTAAACCTGTGGTCTATTGAATCATTTTGTTCTTCTTGGTTTCGATGGACTGTACCTACAAAAACTTCAAAGTGGTTAGCGCCGTGCAGGTTGAACTGAGGTGGTGTATTTGTTTGGTTCATTTGTTGAGTCCGGTCTTCCGCACAGATCCTACATCTGCCAGTGAGCATTCACATCTTTAAATAGACTGCTATTTTGATTCAAAGGCATAACATTGGCCCCCGAAGCCTTGTGTGGTGGATTTGAGTCCTGGGTCAAATGGTGGGACAGCACCTCAGCCACCCCGTGGTGACCAAATCTGGGTCAAAGAAGCTCGGCAGTCGGTTATAGCTGTGTCATTCGTCCATCTCTGTTAGAGCATGGCTGGCTTTGGCAGCTTACTTGGACGTAATTCTCTTACAACGTTCTTCTAGTAAAAGGTAAAACTTTTGTTCTGATATAAAGAAGCCGTTTTTAACTTAGATTTTTCCTTTTTCATTGATTAGCTGAGTTTGGAAGGTAGAAGTTGCGTCACATTGGAGACCTGACCGACGTACAGAAAATGTCATATAGATCCAAACTTCCACCATCCTGGAATGATAAACCTCCTCCTCGGAAGGTGGAAATTGACCTAAGTTCCCCTGGTTTGGCGGTGTTCGAGTTGGAAAAACTCCTGATGACTGGCAAAGCCCTCATCGGTCACGCAGACGAAGTTTGGCCAAGACTTTACATTGGAGATCTGTAAGTAACTCGCTTGAAAATTTACAAGTTCGGTTTCACGCTCACAGATATTTGACTGAGCCACAGGCACGGGTGATAATAAATCAAATTCTAAGTGGGTAACTTAAGCTGCATTCCACAAACCGAACTTCTGTAACCTCTGCCAGCCCAAACATCCTGCTGACCGTTACTGATCTGCTTCCTATGCCGAATTAGAGATGCTTTCGGTGAACACGGATTATTCCATGTTTTTCACAGACACAGTGCGGAGAACCGGGCTGATCTCTCCAAACACAAAATCACTCACATCCTGAATGCAGCCCACAGTAAAAGACAAGGAGGGGCGAGCTTGTACGAGGGCATGGACATCACCTACATGGGCATAGAGGCTCACGATGCCTGCGACTTTGATATGAGCGTCAACTTCCAGCGAGCAGCAGATTTCATTCACAGAGCTCTCAGTGGAGGAGGTGAGATGAGGAGGCATAAAAATAACTCTGGTCGGAGCCGTCAATAGTACGGCACATTTTGGAGAGCTGTATCAATGTCACGCTACGTTGCACGTCTTTACTCCTGTCTCTCTGTTCCCAGGCAAAGTACTGGTGCACTGCCACGTTGGAGTGAGCCGGTCTGCCACCCTGGTCTTTGCCTATCTGATGCTGAAGCAGAACTTGACCCTTGTGGAGGCCATTTGTGCTGTGAAAGAAAACCGGGGTGTTTATCCTAATCGAGGATTCATTCGACAGCTCATCAAACTGGACGGCCAGCTGTTTGGCAGACATCGCTGAACTATAAAACAACATGAAACCATGTCAAATAAAGAGCAGTTTTTCAATAGATATGGGTCCAAAACAAAAGAGTGAAAGTCCTCTATCCACTAGTCTTTGGTTTCGGGTCTTACTTCATTTCCAGGAACTTTGAGATAAGCGACATGTTTTCTCTACCTGTCCTGTTAGTACTCTGTATAAATGGTGAATGAGGTTATGTACATTTTGAAGATGGAAAACATGAACGTCATGAAGCGTTTGCATTTCTGATCTGGTAGTGCTGTATGACACGGTACGATGCTGCACGGACAACAGACAATGGTCATCACTTGGAGCTTTTTTTTCACGTTGCAAGCAATTACTGTTTCAATGTTGCGTTGGAAATTTGGGTTTGATATGATATGTTAAGCCCTCTGGTTAGACACTAATCATTACTCAGAACAAATAGTGAGGCGGGGCGGCCCATGGGGTGAAATAATGAGCAAACATGCCAAAGTTCAGCTGCTCTGATCAATGATATAAAGGGGACATCTCTGTGTCTCCAGTCTGTGGTTCAGTGTCTCCGATTGTTGAGACATCCAGCAGCTACGTCTAGCAGAAGGTAAGAGGGAGAAACAACCCAGAGATCTTACAGGATTTATATGAAGAATATGTCTTTCATCCAGCTGCTCTGACATCAGACATTATGTGTGTATATGTTGTGTTTGCATGAAGATGTGCCTGCATTATGAAGTAGTAAATGTCTGATTGAACTCATATTGTCAAATTTATTGATTTGCAATGACTTGTGTCATAATTATTACTGGACACCATCTCACTAATTGAAGACTGATGACTTGATTGATTGGAGACTCACAAAGATTTTCCACCTATTTTGACAGTTTGATCTTCTTTTCAGGACTATGCAGAATGTGCATGACTGACATTTTCCAATCTCTCCTGGTAGGCTTACTGCACCTGTTAGGGTTGGGCGATGACAGTTTCTGTCACTAAGAACCATCCACCCCAATCCCCAACCCACCCTGATCCCCCACGTTTGTTGAAATAAAGATTGGCATTTGAAGCATTTGCTTCTTGTCACATCTGAGCCTGTGGTTTACTTTGCGTAGACACGCGTCAATCAGATCAAACTCCAGCAATCAACACAGCACATTCAGAGAAAGCACAGGCAAAACCTCATCTAAAACGTATAATAATAAAGAGAAATAGTGTATGCAAAAGTCTCTGTGTGCAAAGTGATTCTGCAGCCAGTAGAAATTTCATTCAAATGAACAGACTTTGCCATAAATTATACTATAAATACTGTAAGAGCCAAATTCACTTCATTTTTCACTTTGTGTCCAACTTGGTTTAGAGGGTTAGTCATTGCTGCCATTTGGTTTTGGATTTCAGTATTTATGGTTACGTTTCCAAAGTCATCATGTATGCCTATGTCATAAGTCACAGTTTGGCCATGATGTCATAGGTCATAAATTAGGTAACAGTGCCTAACGCTGTCTAGTGCGGGACAAAAAGGCCTTTTGACTGTGGACTTATGAACTCACGATCTTGTTGACTTTGCGTTGTTGAAATTTTCTCCCAGATCAACACGATGCGTGCAACTCTGGTTATCTGGATTTTGTCAGCGGTGATCTGCGTGGGCAGAGGCCATCACCACGTGGGTCATGTTGATTCAGACGCAAACGTCGAAGATCAGCAGCAGCAAAGCGCTGTCGACACCACCATCTCCCTTGTGCGGTCAGCAAACAAAGACTTTGCCTTCCGTCTGTACAGGAAATTAGCAGCTGAAGCCCACGGGGAAGGCAAGAATGTCTTCTTCTCACCAGCGAGTGTGTCTCTTGCCTTGGCCGCGTTGTCTGTGGGAGCGCGCGGGAATACCCATCAGCAGCTTTTCAGTGGTCTGAGTTTAAACGATTCTTCACTCTCACAGTCAGCTGTGGATGAGGCCTATCATACGCTGCTCATGGGACAATCTCACGAAGACACCAGTGAAGGAACTGCTGTGTTCGTGGATGGTAGGTTCGTGCCACGAGCTGAGTTCCTTGATGTCTTGAAGCGGTTTTACCATGCCGACGGCCTCACTGTCGACTTCACCAATACCATGGAGAGCGCCAACACCATCAACAGGTATGTATCGGACAAGACCCAGGGGAAGATAGACAAGCTGGTTGAAGAGGGGAATCCAAGAACGATCATGTATCTTCTCAGCTACATATACTTCAAGGGTAAGAGGGGATTTTTTAAAAATTAGATAGCTCCTTTTGGGTTTTACGTGTCAACGCTCATTTGTCTTCGTGTCTACTCTTAACGTCTTAACAGGAATGTGGAAGACTCCGTTCAATCCAAAGTTGACCAAAGATGGGGTGTTCCACGTGGATGACAACACAGAGGTTCAAAGTTTGACTGCTTATTTGGAATTACTTCAAGTTCAAACAATTATGCCAGCAATGAGCTAAAATTGGATAAAAGATTTTCTAAAACAAATAAATCATCTTCGTCTTGTTCTTGTTGTTTTATTGATTGGATATAATCAATATGGGATCATTTGAATAATATCTTCTTGTTTTGCTTTAGGTTCCAGTCCAGATGATGAATTTGGAGGATAACTTTGATACATATCTTGACCAGGATATTTCCACATCGGTCCTCCACCTGCCCTTCAACAGCTCCAGCTCCATGCTGCTGCTGCTGCCCGACAATAGCAGCATGCTGGCCAGACTGGAGAATGTTATTTGCCCAAATCACGTCACCAAATGGCTGAAATGGATGAGGCCCAGGTTTGAGGAACTTAATGATGTATTGACTCTTGGGAACAATATTTTATAAAAAATGTTTTACTGTGTCACTCTCGATTTTTTCGTTTCCAGGAAATACGATGTGTACATTCCCAAATTCTCCATTAAGACCCGAAGCTCTCTGAAGGATGCGTTGACCGCGATGGGAATGACAGATATGTTTGGTGCTACAGCAAACCTAACAGGCATCTCAGAGACGGCGCCACTGGCTGTGTCAGATGTGAGGCCTGAACTGTGACTGAAATTCACTGACTGATATCATAACACCTGTGTCTGCTTTGGTACATTCCACCCATCTTTCATCTCTCTGCTCCGCTCTTTCCTGCAGGTTGTGCATCAAGCAAGTCTGGATGTAGATGAAGTTGGAGTCATCGCTGCTGCTGCTACAGGTGTTGAAATTATGCTTATGTCCTACCAGTTTGTCCCGATTATGAGGTTCGACCGTCCATTTATGGTCCTCATCATTGATCGTACTGCAAACGACATCAAATTTATGGGCAAGATTGTTAACCCAAACAAGTAGGGGAAACACTTTGTGTTCATACAAGCACATCTGTAACACCAGATAATAAATCACCTACAAAAAGCTTTTGCTCTGTGATTCATTGCTTTGTCATTTTTATTCTTATATTTGTCTTTTATTGTCTTTTTATTTTAGACCTCTCCGTTTTTAGGATTTTTAGAAACTTTCACTTGAAACTAAAATAAAACTTAATACCTTAAGATTGAGCCACTAGTGCTTTAAAGTATTTCTTTTCTGTATGGAGTTTGCATGTTCTCTCTGTGTCTGCGTGGTTTTCCTCCAGGGGCACCAGTTTCCCCCAACCCACAAAAACTTGTGTCAGGCTAATCACTCCTGCCAATGCCCTTGACCACGGCACTAAATGTAAGATCTTAACTCTGGATCTGGAGTTCTAAGACAACAAGATTGATTATGCCTGATGCCGCCATTTCTTTGACCTTTTGCTCCGCCGCAGCTCGCTTGGCGAATGGTAGGCGGTAGGGGCGAAGGCGGATTGGGTGTGCATCACTAATGTCAAATTCATGTTGCATTAAGCTGGGACGTGTACAGTCCTCATCCCTGGCTGCAAAAATGTCAGCCAACAGGCCCAGTAGCTCCTGTGGTACAGGTCATCAATTGCCTGCTTGGTCTCAATGGATGCCGGTTGGGGTGGTCGTGCTGATGGAGGAGCACTTCCAGCTACCTGCAGCAGTTCCAGGCCTGGTATCCCCTGTTGGGGTTTTGCCCCTTTGATCCCAGCACATGTTCGACTCGCTCGGTTTCATTCAAAGCCTTGGCCAAAGTCTTGGGTGCACACAGGCAGATGTGCTCCTTCAGTCGTTCCGGTCGTAGCCCCCGAACAAAGGCTTGGAGAGCGAGCTCTTCCTGTGCGGCAGCCATGAGGGTGCGGTACCCCTGCCGGGCATGAAGGCGGAGTTCTGCCACGTACGCGCCAAGGCTCTCCCCGTCTCCCCTCTGGCGGCTGCCCAACTGGTCCCGTGCATTATCGCCGTAGGTGCTGTGACCGAAGCGATAACGCAACGCTCCCTCCATAACTTGCCAACTGCCATAACTTCCTGCAGTTGGAGATCTGTGAGGATCTGCAGGGCTTTCCCTTCCAGGGCAAGGGCAACTTGCACTGCCGTTTCTTCTGCTGACCAGTCATTGAAATGCGCAGCTAGTTGCACTTGGATGAGGTAGTCTTCTGGTGACCCCTTCCCGTTATAATGAGACAGCTTCATCGCACTCCACCGGGCTCCTTCTGGTGGGGCTTCTACAGCTGCCAGCGGGGTGCTGTCGGTTGTCGACAGATAGGGTAGAAGGGGTGCGTGCTCTTCCGCAGCCAACACTGGCGACCAGGTCGTCCCATGCTGGATCCTTCGGCGGCGATTTCCACACGCCGGTCGGGGATCGTTAGCGCCGTTGGGTTGATCTGTTAGTTGCGCTAAGGTTAACGGGTCGTGCGTCATCGGCACGGTCTTTCTTCTCCGTGGGAGCACACCTTCGCTGGCGTGTAGTCTACGGATGAGTTCCTCTATTTTCCCAAACGTAGCTGATATATTTTATCCCACTTCTGACACCAATATTGCACGTTAAGGAAATAGTAGAAGAACTCTGAGTCACGAAGCATAAAATTTTTGATTACACCAAGTTGCTGACAATACTTCTTTCACTTTACATAGACAGAGGGTCATTAACGGTGACAATAATGTCACTCATGGTGGAAAGGAACAATGCCCAAAGGCATGATGGGAAAACCCGGCCTACATATCCCCAAACACGTTACAATATATAAACATTCACGCCTGTGAGTTATAAGGTTGGGTTAATTATGCTCAGGATACATTGCACAGGTTTTTACTCATAAGTACGTACAGTATATTTCACTGTGAGGTGGATTCTTGCACAGGTTATAGTTTTCACATGGTTGGAATCAAATGTTGGAGGGGTCAGTTGTTTGAGTTCAGGGTGGAAATGGCTCTGCGGAAGAAGCTGTTCTGAGTCTATTTGTCCATGTTTTTGTGCACCTATATCGCCTGCCAGAGGGCAACAGATCAAACAGGTGGAAGGCAGGGTGTGAGTGTCCTTCTATGTTTTTGGCTCTATTGAGGCAATGGGACTTGTAGATGTCGTTCAGGGAGGGGAGAGGGCAGCCGATGATCCTCTGTGCTGCGTTTATTACTCTCTCTTAATTTAATTTAATTTAATTTAATTCAATTTAATTCAATTCAATTCAATTCAATTCAATTCAATTTTATTTTATTTTATTTTATTTTATTTTATTTTATTTTATTTTATTTTATTTTATTTTATTTTATTCACCAGTTGGCGGCAGCAGTACGCTCTGTAAAGTGTAGTCTACCGGCCATGATCAAACGAAGAAGAAGGGTGCACTGTTTTCATTGGTTCATTAAGAGTTTGTTTCAAACATGGCTGAAGCCACGGGAGACGGGGTGCAGGATGGAAAATATTATCGCAAAGAAAGGATAAAACATAGCCCGGAGGAAGAGGCCAAGCTAGAAAGGCAGCATTTCTGGAGAATAATCGACGCTTTTAGATTTTACCGGTCAGTGTTCAGAAATAATACAAAACGCAGCCAGTGTTACGGTGTTGGTGTCTCAAGCTAAAACTGACAATTTAAACAAACGAATTATCGTTCCAACTCATACTGCATTTAAACTGATCTCTTAAGCCCTTGTTTGTTTGCAACCACTTTTTTCACCGTCCATTCTTTCCTCTGACCCTACCCATTCATACATACAGGGTGACGTAGCCTACAAAGGCACTAAGGTAAACAAAGTGAAGAATAACATTTAGACTTCATTTAAAGACAAGGAAACGGAACGGTGTATTCAAGACTAAAAACTCAAATGAGATCCCTGTAGGAAACTTAGGCAGCCTTGTTTTTTGGATAGCACGTAAAGCTCTGAACCGTTTTGCTCCTGGCAGGGTCCACGTCCAGGAGCAGGTCAAGCGTGCAGAGCGTCAGTTCATGAGCCTCCCACAGCACCACCAGAGTTTGCTGCCCAGGTTTCTGGCTAATCTTGCGATAATCAACCAGTGTGTGGACCACAACCATGAGGTGCTGCAGGCCATTGTCCAGAACTGCATCCACATGTTTGAGAACATAGAGTACGGTGAAAGGGTAAGGCTGACCAATCTCACACAAAGGATCTTGTGGCGCAGCTCAATTGTGAAGAGAGATTATCATCTGCCTTTGCACCACGAAATACAAAAAAGTCTGAAATGTTTTACATATGCATTTTATGTACATTTAAAAGTTACAACACCGTAGTTGTATTTGATAGCTTGGTATGACTGTGTAACTCACCACAATTGCCTAGGCAAAGATCAAATCTGATTCCAGGCTGCACATAGATGCTTAATTTTGCTACGTCAGTTTGGATTAATGCCGAAGTTGGAGCTCAGGTAGATTTTTTTTCCTTTCATTTTCCAGGAGGATCCCAGGAAGTTGCGTCCTTCCACTACATTCGACATGGACAAGCTCAAGTCCACCATAAAGCAGTTTGTTCGAGACTGGAGTGAAGCAGGTCAGGCTGAGAGAGACTCTTGTTACCAGCCTATCATCCAGGAGATCCAAAGACTCTTTCCAACTGACCAATAGTAAGACAGGCGCTCACACTTTGGTTACTCTGTCATGTCTTCACACAATCACGTGTGCCAAGACAGAGCAGCGACACCAACTCTTTTGTCATTGTTTTCTCAGACGTATGATACATAATGATAAGCTTTGTGTGGAATCAAAACACAATGTAATAATCTCATTATGTCACTGACTCCATCTTTTCCATGTGATATGTGCATTTTGTGCATTTTATTATGTCAGTGATGTGTCTAAGGTGAGCGTTCTGGTCCCGGGTGCTGGGCTTGGCCGTCTAGCCTGGGAGATTGCACGACTAGGTTATATTTGCCAAGGAAATGAATGGAGCTTCTTCATGCTGTTCTCTTCAAACTTTGTCCTTAACAGGTAACGCATACACTAAAGCTCCTACATCAGCAGCTGTCTTACACAACACTGAGGGACTGTAATGTTATGTACTTGACACACTTTCGTACAGGCTACACTATCTGTAGATGTTGAAAAATCTCAAGCAAATAAAAAGCTGCTTTAATTTGCTTAGGTTTTAAATACAAGCCAGATTCAGGTCCCAGCATTCATCGACTGCAGTCCATATGTAGTAGTTGTGTTGTGGTAAAATCTCACCCCATACTCTGCAGAATAACACTTACATCCACCCATCCTCATGAATCTGGACTACTCCGTTCAGGTGTGACGTGGTGAACTCTCTGACCCTCTACCCCTGGATCCATCAGTTTAGCAACAACAAGAAATCATCTGACCAGACGCGGCCTATCAGCTTCCCTGATGTCAACCCTCAGAGTTTACCACCAAGCGCAGATTTCTCCATGGTAGCGGGTGACTTCCTTGAAGTTTACTCTGATTCAGGTCTGTACTTTACCTGTCTTTATCCTTTAGCTCTGACAGTGTCCATGAAATGGTATGTTGATCAAGTCACATTAATAAATTCCACCATTTGGTCATCCTGAGGCTGTGGATGAGGTATAATTGAGTGTCGATTAATTGTGTACAACTGGAATATATTGCATTGCATTGAAGTTATATACTTTGTCTGTCAGACCCCTGGGACTGCGTAGCTACCTGCTTTTTTATTGACACGGCTCACAATGTCATAGAATATGTGGAGACCATTTGGAAGATTCTTAAACCTGGTGGAGTGTGGATCAACCTGGGTGAGTTTGCTGGTGGGGAAATATTGATATTGCACACCCTCGAGATTTGATTTCAAAATCTAAAATATCTAAAAATCTAAAACATTGTATATTATTTTTTACCAGGCCCGCTTCTTTACCACTTTGAGAACATGGCCAACGAGTTCTCAGTTGAACTTAGCTACGAAGACATTAGAGCAACTATGGTTAAGTTTGGCTTCCACATAGAGGTAAGTATGGGTTTAGTTCATTTTCTTGAATGACTTGTCAATCATATCTTGCACTTGTGTGAAGCAGTATTTATGCTCCTGCTGCAGGTGGAGAAGGAGTCTGTTCAGACCACATATACAGAGAATGATCGCTCCATGCTGAGATATGTTTATGACTGCATCTTCTTTGTTGCACGAAAGCCTTTGCACGCAAATTCCAATGGTCTACCAGGTGACCAACTACAGAGCTCACCGCCGGCTGCCAAGTCACCACGGCGAGAGGGCACAAACAGCTTGACGTGACAAGAAATCAACAGTTGTAAATTGAAGGAGAGGCTCAGATTGAAGAAAATGGACATGGGAAGGAAAACCTAGTATACATAATGTTTTTGTTATATTTTTATACCATTTATCTCATGGAGAAATGTGCCTAACTGTAAACTTGACTCTTGTTGAGCACAGGCTAAACACTTGCTAATGGCTTTAATGTGTAATACGAACAACAGCCTCAGCTTTTACCACAAAATAACTAACGCGATTAGGTAAAAAAAGTAAGTTTTTAACTGCTCCTGTCCTGGGAGGAGAAAAGTGAGAAGTCCTGTAAATGCATGAGCCTTAAACCATTTCTCTACTCATCTGCCTTCTGTTATTGATTTCCGTGACAGCTACAAACCATTAAGAGTATTTTAAAGCATGTCTTCTTGCAGATTCTAATCTGTTACTTGTTCCCTTCTAAAAATGGGTATGTTTGTGAGACGAGCATGATTTGTACATTTACTACCGTATTTATTACTTCAAATGTTGTTCTTGTAACTTGGAATCATTTCCTCATTTCCATCGTTAAAGAGTGACCATCAATGGTATAATCAGATGCTTTTATAAGGCTGTAAGTTCAAAATATTCCAATAGTGCTAAGACAATTGGACATCCAGTTGGATTTCCATTATTGTCTTATATCAACTTCTGATGTTTTGTAATCATTTTTGAAATAAAGACTAAACTGTAAATTATCATGAGATGCATATTTTTTGGTAAATATTCCCCAGCATAACTCATCTGAGTGATACGTTGATTTTGAATAATATGATGTTAATGTTTTTCTTTGTGTGCAGTGACAAGCAATGTCAAGGTCATGTCATTTCATAGCCCGCTTGCCCTAGAACTGGTAACAACAAATTTTATCCACGGCTGATATCACACCGCACACCAAATTAGCTTTCCCACCCTACAAACGACACCGAGGATGTGATTGGTCAATCACTATCACATGACACATGAAAAATGGCGTATTTTTTTCTGTGAGTTCCACGAATGTCGCCGAGTATTTATATGGTCTGCCTCAACTTGCGTCTCATCCACTCTCGGGAAAGTGATTTTCTTCTTCTGTATTGGCCACAGACTTCCGCACAGCGCACATTGTTGTCGATTCTCGGGTGGGGAAACGCCGACACGCCCCTTTTTGCCTTCATAAAATTATTCCTTAAAATGATCCATGCTAAAAACAACCCATTCTTTTCCACTTTTATAGTTTTTCAAACTCCACGCTAATTTAGCATCAATTAGCACAATGAAAATGTGAAAATTCATATCGAAATTAAATCAGCGTCGGCGGGGTCAGACAGTGACGCTGTGCTCTGATTGGTCGGTCGGCCTCTACGCAGTAAATTTACTACCGGTGTTTGAGTGTTTTGGAAGGTGATGCTATTGTAGAGCAGCTAATGTAATAACTGTAATAACGGCGTTTCAAGTACCAATTGTAGCGTTACAACATTGTTGTGATACATTCATGGCAAAAAGACGCGCTGAGGACACGTTTCTTCACGACTCTCCCTCTAAAAGATGTTATCGTTCCCTGTGCAGTGTTGACCTGCAGCGGGAAAGCATGGCTGCTACCGAGGCTGAGAACACGCCGTCCAGGTTGGCTTCGATGGACAGCCGCTGTAGAAAGAGATCATATGATTGTGAAGATCCGGAGCAACAACGACAGGCGGCTCCACATCTCAAAACTACGCTCCGAGATTCGATGAATCATGCGGGAAACGTGCATAGATCTGGAGGTTTGCGAGAATGTCGCAGTTCCAGCTCAGTCTCTAACGCAAAGAAAAGATCCCGGGAAGATCTCCCTTCTCCCTCAGAGACTGATATTAACAAACATGGAGATATAGTAAGTTAACGACAGTGTAACAATTGTCTGTACTTTAATAGCCTGCCTCCATAGCCACTGAGTCGGATGCAGTAGCAATAGGTAACCACTAGATGGTGCTAATTACATACATTTGCAGCAGACAACTTCCGCTTCAAACTATAATTCGACTTTGAATTAGATCTTACACAAAATGGTGCCAAAATCTTACATCAATTTATTTGTTTCTCAGCTGTGATTTTGCATAAGTTAGGTTTGATCTCCACTGAACATTTCACCCAAACTCTTGTTTTTTCGTCATTTGTAGGATGATGCAGACAGCAACAGTGCAGACAGCGCTTACAACTCTTTCCAGTACTGGAGGGTCCCCCTGCCTCAGCTCGATCTCTCACTGCTTGAGGACCCCAAAGGCCAGTCCCAAGCAAAAGACAAGTCAAAGATCAAAGACTCTTCTTCTGATGCAATGGAGGCGTGAAGATGATCGCCTCAGCGAATCTGTTATAGCGGGTCTCGACACTGAAGGATGAAAATGTGTATTCCAGCACGACAAAACCATCAAAAACACACCAGTCTCGATCGAGATGCAACAATCTGATTCCAGAGAAGACCAAGATGGCCCTGACAGATCTATATTTATATATCTGGTATTGGTATTGTGGACCTCATGGTGAGAGCTGTTTATTATGTTTTGCCCACCACATTAGTTAACTTTTGCTTACTATTATGTTGTATTTCTGTGATAAGTATTGGTGCAGAGTGACTGCTGCTTGGTGATCCATACAGACTGTCTCTAATACCAGTAAATTCTCTCCATATGTATGCTTTCATGTGCATTGACGTTACATAAATTGCTTTAGCAATTTAATATGAATAACTGGGTTTTGTAGTTCTCCTTGTCATTATGTGTTCAAAGTTGTAATTTTTTTGAAAGTTAGGTTAGAATTTTCATTTGCACCTAATTAAAGGATTGTCACTATTTTGATGCCGGGTGTACGGACAAAGAGGACATTATACGTGATTAGTATCCTTGATTACTAATCATACATACTTCATTGTCATACGGTGAAGTTCTTAGGTAATAAAATTGTTTGTTAATTTTGTGTGATTTTTTTTGTACAGTTGTGTTTTCTTAGTATTTTATTTTGAAGGTAGATGACAATTTACAGTTACTAAATAAGTACTTTGCTGCACATTTTGAATCAGTATTCTTGTCATCGTTAATTTTGCCTCATCCAGTGACCCCACCATGATCAGGACTCATACAGCGTGTGTTTGACTTGTTTATCAGTCTGACGGTAACATCATGCGCGGCTTTATCAGGGTTTTTGTCCCTCATCACTCTACCCTCATCTTCCTGCATACATGTCCCAATCACTATCCCTGGACATATTTTCACATTTTCAGCCTCTACTTTTAGTTGTCCACAAAGGACTGAATAGCCCTGAGTGTGTTTGAAGGAGGAGGTCATGAACTCCTTGAAAAGGCTCTGGACGCCCTTTGGACCAGGTCCTGATAAAAGTCCCTGTCAGGGCTGTAATGAATCGACTTGACTCATACATGTTTCAGAGGTTTCTGCTTCAAACCTTCCACCAGCCATGGTAAGTCAGACAAGAATTCCATTTTCTCTCAAGGGCGATTTTTATTTTCTTTGACAGTATCAAGAATTCCAGAGATTACCAAACGATTCTGTTAACCATTACTTTGAGATAGTGTCTCATAATAAAAAGAGTTTATTCAGAGTGGATTTTAAAGGTTGTGTTTCCTCGACACTAAAGATAAGGAAAGGTGAATCACTTGTAATGGAAGATAAAACTAGCATGGCAGACTTGTGCACTCGTCGAAAAAGTAAGTAATAACATTGAACAATTGCCTTTTTATCCGTTAAATTCGACTCATGGCTGATTTAAAGAACCTGGTCAACGGCCAAACTAAGCAGTCGTGATTAAGTAATTAAGTTTTCCCATTTCCCACCACGCCGAAACAAACCCACCCCAGCGTTAGCTAATGGTGCTAATTCCTATTTTGTTTGTAAAAGAATAATCGATCCAACAAACCCATAAACTCATTAAACTCCGAGCGAACCACCATGGGTCCATCCTCAGAAAGACATATTTTAAATTAGAGTGAAATTATCAGCTAGAATAACGAGAGATTTATGTGTGTGTGTTCTTTTTTTTTTCAGATTTTTTCGAACTTCCGTAGAAATTCCAAAAAAATAAAAAATAGATTCAAGTATTTTTCATTATTCTTTTTACATTCTATATTCAATTTTTAATGTGAACCCATTAACGTTAATTCCGTTAATTAACGGTTTTCCCCGAACTGGTGTCTATTATCAGTTAATAAGCCAGTTAATGTAAATGAATCGGTAATTGAGTGGGTGAATTGAATGTACTCAAAGCAAAAGTACAAACAAGTTCTGATTGTAAGAAAAATCTCCAAATGAATTACAACCCCTCCTTTTTTCTTCTATGACCTTTTTAAATATTCCCTTAATATTCTCCTCTCTGACCACAGACGGCTCTTTATGAAACAATTTACTGCTGAATTCAGAGCAGCCTTCAATTCGCTCATCTTTGTCTTTAACTACTCATTCCAAAGAAGTAGAGACACTAGGTAAACACTCAGTCAAAGTAATCTTTGCATGTTTTGTGCTTTATAAATGCTTTTATATTTCAGCTTAAGCTGAGAATATAAAGGGAAATGTTCCATTGTTTTTATTCCATTTTATCCATTTCAGAGTCTGGGAAAGGACAGTAACAACCCTCCCTCCATTACCACTTATAAGTGATCATTTAAACTTCAGACTCAGTAAAATAGATTTAAAAAAAAAACTGGTATCGAGTCCAGTCAGGTTCGATTGGTCAAAGCCATCCATCTATTGTGAGATTTTCTTGAGTTACACTAAATTGTGGCACACAATCGTGCTTGGTTGTCCACGCATAGCAGCTCTGGATCTTGTGTACTAATCTCAGGAAGGGGATGTGTTTCCTACCAACAGTGCTGTACTCACAAGGGCCATTGTTAGTTTGTTACTGGGGAAATGTTGTACAGGAGCAGGACAGCGCCTGAGAAGCCATGGGAAACATGACGAGGAAAATGCCCTGCAGTTTTAGGAGATGTTGCCTGAAATATCTCACATCCGTTCAGTTAGTTTTTAAGATAGCTGTCGAAGTTCTTAGCGCATGAGAGGAACTTTCGCTTGTCAGAGACCTAGGACTAACTCCGCTGCCATGAGTTTCAGCCAAAAGGTCCTCGATGATTTGGCAATATTGTGGGAATGAGTATGAGTTTGAAAAGCTGTGCTGCTGAGACACGCCAGGATTTGTCATCTGTAAGTCAAACATTTATTTTCTTGTTCCAGTCGCAAACATTTTGGATTGAGGAAACCTTCTCCAAGAGAGAGTGTGTGAAGTTTATCCCTTCATCACGCGATCTACACAGGTACTTTGACAGAATTTATAGCCCGAGATGGAATGAAGGGCTACATTTGGGCATTTTTGCAGCTAATATGTTTGGTTAGTGCACAGCGGTATGCGGAACATTTTGGCATTTAGTCTCGTCCAGGAATAGGACTGTGTGGATTCTTTGCTGGTGCGTAATTTATTTCCTGTTTCTTACAGATGCGTTCCAGTATGTCAAGTTTGTCAAAGCTTGATCAGGTAATATTTATTGTATTTACTGTCTTTTGTAGCCTGGTGATGTCAGTTTTAAACATGCCATCATCTTTATCTACAAAGGAACATCTTCATTTTTATCTTTATCTTTTCACGATCAGATGCTGCTGTGGTCGTCTCATAGGGGAGCACACTTGGCTCCATTCTGTTCCCCCCATATCCCTCCATCCAGATCCTGGACAGGATATTGTGGAGGACTGGTCTGTAGAGCTGCACACACAAGCCAGTTCCACAGACGCCTATGGGACCATAGACTTTCAGGACATTTCCGCACGCAACTGTCGGGCTAAGGTGTGTAAGAAACCCTCCAGATGTGTGTTTATGCAATGTTTTGTCAGTACATTGAGCTTAGGACGAAAGTAAATGTTTGTCCTGGAGTTAATAGACAATATTTTGGGTTTTGAAGGTTTAAACAGGCAAGTCAGATATTTTGTTTGTTTCTATTGCAACCAACAACTCTTTGTTTTTCCCTCTCCAGTATGTTCGCGTGGCCGTGGATACAAAGCCAGATGTGTTACTCCAGCTGATGCTGCGGGAGTGGCAGATGGATAAACCCAAGCTGCTGCTGAGTGTCCATGGAGGTTCAGAGAGCTTCACTTTGCCGCCTAAAGTCAACCAGGCCTTCAGCAAAGGCCTGATCACCGCTGCCCTCAGCACGGGGGCATGGATACTCACTGATGGCATCAACACTGGTACGAAGGACACGGAAGGTCCCAGTGTTCGAACTGTGTTGTCTTGGAACAAAGTACTAAAGTAATAGTACAGTTGTGATTTTTACCATCATCAAACCTGTTCTGACAAATGCAGTGAAGCGGAATTCTATTCTTAGTCTCCGAGCGAGGTTCGCCACTGCCGTTTATGTTCACTACCATGCTAAAGTTTACTGCTAAAATGAAATGACCATGATTTGAATCGTCTGTTGAGGTCTGTCTCATGATTTTCAGGTTTGTCCAGGTATGTAGGCAAAGCTTTGAAAAAGTTCGGGAGCCATGATCACAGGAAAAGGAACACGGTTGGCATCACGCCGTGGGGAGTGATCGATAACAACACAGACCTTATCGGCAGAGATGTCAGTGTGAAAGTCTTGTTTAATATTCTGAACTTTCACTGAACTTTTCCTATTTCTGCTGTTGTTGGGTCTTGGCTGAGCGTTTGAGTTGATGTTCCTTCTACTTTATTCAGGTGTTGAGGCCTTATCAGCCACTCGGGAACCCCTTGAGCAAGAGGGCCTGTCTGAATGGCTTCCACTCCCACTTCCTCTTGGTGGATGATGGAACTGTGGGTAAACATGGCTGCCAGCAAGGCATCAGGAAGAGGCTGGAGAAACACATCCAGCTGCAGAAGATACACCCTCGTGAGCTGCCGTGGTTGTACAAGTAAGACAGGAAAGCACATGGTTTTTATGTAACTAATGTTCCACCGTCTACCTCTTCATAGGACTCAACCAAAGAGTGCCGGTGGTGTGTATTGTGGTGGAAGGAGGACAAGGCGTCGTATCCACAGTGTTGGATTATGTCAGCAGTGTTCCTCCTGTGCCAGTGTTTGTGTTCGAAGGATCAGGAAGAGCAGCCGACCTGCTTGCATTCCTACACAAGCAGACTGACATAGACAGGTCCGTGTGCTCATCTCAGGTAGTTTGATGATCTGCTGGTGTCTCCTGTTTGTGACATCAGGGTAATTTCTACACACTCTGCATCTTCTAGGCAGCTGGATGCTGACATTAAGGAAGACTTCCTCATCAGAATTGGAAATGTGTTTGGAGTTGAGCGGACAGAAGCATCTCAACTCTACACTCTCCTCCTGCAGTGTATGGGTTACAGACAGTCTGTGAGTGAAACAATGAACACCGCCCTCTTATTTTTAGATTCTGGGACATTGTGGGCTGACAAAAAGTAAAGAAAGGAAACATAGGAGATAGGCGATATGAGATAAGATAGGGCATTCTGCTGGATTTGCCAGCGTTCATGCAATTTTCAGGGCAATTTGTGTGGAAAATGATAAGCTGAGATGGTTTGCGAGTGAGTTGAGTGAAAGGCCCGTGCATTCACTCTGGTAAACAAAGCCCTTTAAGTCACCGAGTCAGTGTATGTTTTTGTACAACAGATAACCATTTTTGACTCTGAGTCTGAAGAACATCAGACACCAGACGCAGCCATTTTGACCACCACACTGAAGGGTATTTGGTTTCTTTTTGTTATTCTTCGCAAATTAGGAACACAAACAATATTGATATATTTCGTAATGTTATCTGTATATCTGCACAATGAGTAGGCACCAATGCCAGTCCTGCAGAGCAGCTGAGTATGACACTGGCCTGGGATCGAGCTGACATTGCACAGAAAAACATCCTGGTATACAGGCAGCACTGGCAGGTCAGATTGTCTTGAGTGTATTACTAGTGCATAAACTCATTTATTCAGGTTTCTAAAAGCTAATTTCATTCACTGTATGCAGGTGGGATCCCTGGAGCAAGCCATGCTGGATGCTCTGGTGATGGGCCGTGTCAGTTTTGTCAAACTGCTGATTGACAACGGAATGACTATGAACCACTTTCTCACCGTGGATCGACTTGAGGAGCTCTATAACTCAGTTATTGTTATTATTATTATTATTATTAGAGTCCAATGTGATTTTGCTTCATCACAATTAATAAGTCCTATTCTTTCCTCAGCCACAGGGTCAGACGGACACTTTCCTTCATCACCTTGTTGAAGATGTGAAACAGGTGAGCAGTGTGTGTGAGAGGGCCTGTAATCATATCTCACGTTTCAGACTCTCATCACAGCTTTGTTTACTTAGACATTATTGGCTTTTGCACAGGATATTGAGTTGCCTTTGTACACAATTTGTAGTCAATACATAATAACAGCGTGTGGAGTTGTATATTGTGAATGTGTATGTCTGTTTGCATGTCAAGACCTCTCTGCCCAGAGGTTATCGTCTGTCTGTCATTGACATGGGCCTGGTGATAGAGTATCTCATAGGAGGAGCGTATCGCAGCACGTATACACGCAAACACTTCAGAGCTGCGTATAGCCGCCTGCAGGACAGGGTGAGCCGGCCTGAATTCATTCAGCCATAAAAGTGGGATATTGTTTGATTAATATTTGTATCAATCAGGCTGAATGTTATTTATATTTTTGTTTATTACTTCAGATTTTTTATATTTTCTTAGAACATCAGATTTTATTATTACCATGAATGCAGAAGAACCTTTTTTCTCAAATGTACCTTTCATTTGCCCATACTGCTTGGTTTTATCTATGCTTTGTTTTTGTGTGTAGGAGGTTAAGGGCAGCATCGACTCCTTGTCTGCACAGAGAAGGCGAGTGGCGCTAAATACAAAGAGGAGCAGCAGTTCACAACATCTGTATTTCTTTCGAACTGCTCAGCCCTACAGGCACAAGGTTTCTGTCTTTGAATTCTGAACCATTTGCAGCACAACACAGCAGACTTGGCCTTTATGTGACTGTTTGTGTCCTGTAATGGTAACGAAACAGCTCTTTATTTCTCCCCCTTTCATTATGTTCTCTCTCCTTGTCCAGGAGAAGGACGAGCCATCTGGGGATTGTGGAGGGATGACCTTAGCCCCCGGTCTCACTGACGCACCAAGGCTGGTTCCCTTCAACTTCAACGACCTGTTTGTGTGGGCGGTGCTTCAGCGGCGCCAGCAGATGGCACTGTTCCTGTGGCAACATGGCGAGGAAGCCTTAGCATGTGCTACGGTGGCCTGTAAGCTTTACCGCTCCATGGCCTTCGAGGCTCGGCAGAGCAGTATGGACGACAACATTGCAGAGCGTTTCAAAACATACTCACTGTGAGTGCATTTCATGAATAAAGGCGCAGTCTTTGATTTTCTGATTTTACTGACATCAGATATAGATTTGAACAGTTCACTGTTCTGTGATTTTATTTTATTTAAATGATATTATAAAATAGAGATGCTGTTACAAATCACAACATTAGAAGACATTAAAAAACTGAGGGTAAGAAGAAAATATGACATGATATATTCTCTTATTTACTCAATTAATAGAGTTTATAATGATAAATGATGATAAAAAAAGGTTGCTATTCGACTTAATTGAAACTCATCTACAGTATGTATCCTCATAAATAAGATTATTTGGCAAAATGTGTCTACCCTTCAATGGCAGTGTGATTGATGTACAATGGATTCTATGCAGTACAGTACAAAAGTATAAAACTTGCATGTATTTGTCTGTGTGTCTCAGTGAGTTTGGCCAGCTGGCGGTGGATGTGTTAGACTGTGTGTTTCGTCAGAACGAGCAGATGGCCATGAAGCTGTTGACTGCTGAGATGGAGGCATGGAGCCACTTCACCTGTCTGCAGATGGCCGTCTCCTCAGGTCACAGACCATTTGTGTCACATTCATGCACTCAGACCCTCCTCACCGATCTCTGGACGGGGCCATTAAACATGCGGAAGAACTCTTTTCTAAAGGTAGACATTGTAAATGCTGTCATCCGTCTCACATGAGAAAACCTTTTCAGTTTGAATGCGTTTCAATAACATATAGCTGTTTATTTTGAAGGCTTATGTACCAGCGACTGGAGCAAGGCTGTATAGCACTCAGACATGTGTAGGGTCTTGTTGTTTCTCATCCCTCAGATCATCCTGAGCCTTTTGCTGCCTCCGGCCATCTCACTGCTGGAATTTAAAAGCCAGGCTGAGATGTGCCATGTACCACGTGACTCTGGGAAGCCAATGGAAGCCCAAAAGGAAACTCTGGCCATGGTAAAGCACCGTTAGTGCATTTATCCAGCATGCTGGTTTCACATAAGAATCCTAATCTCTCCCCTGTCCTCTCCTCCCAGGGCAGTGAGGATGCAGAGAGAGGCGCCTCTCACTGTGACAGATGTCTTGGTCCGGTATCAGAAACTGTGTCTTTTTTGACCACAAAGTGTTGGTTCTTTGTCAGGAGACTCTATGAATTCTACACAGCTCCTGTTGTCAAGTTCTGGTTCCACACAGTAGGTGGCGAGCATGTTGCGATGCTTGTTGGACTGAGAGTGGAGATGATTCCTTTGTCATTGTTGCATCATGTGGAGTATGTAAAAGTATGTTTTATATTAAGACATTTCTCTTTTTGTCAATTGTAGATGTCCTACTTAGTCTTTCTGATGTTATTCTCCTGCACTGTCCTGGTGAAGATGGAGGATCAACCCAGTATTCAGGAATGGTTGGTCATTGCGTACATCTTGTCCACTGCCGTGGAGAAAACCAGAGAGGTGAGACAACAAGTGGTACGGCAGACAAAGAAGAAAAGGGTTGTATTATAATACTATTCAAATGTCTACATCTTGGTTAGGTTCTCATGTCAGAGCCAAGAAAGCTGCATCAGAAGCTAAAGATCTGGTGCTTAGAGTACTGGAACATATCGGACTCCATTGCAATCCTCCTCTTCCTGGTAGGACTGGTGCTGCGATGGCACTCGGACCCATACAGGACAGCGGGGCGTATCTGCTACTGTTTGGACATTATCTTCTGGTTTGTTCGGGTGATGGATCTCCTGGCTGTCAACCAGCACGCTGGTCCTTACCTGACCATGATCACCAAGATGGTACACTTCCTGTTACAGAGAGAAAAACAAAACAGACATATCCATTGTTGTTTCCTTGCAAATTGTTTCTCAATTCTCCTCATTGATGATCTCTTTCTCTCTCTCTCCTCCCTCTGTGTGTACCCAGACCCGTAATATGTTCTTCATCGTGGTGATGATGGCAATTGTACTGCTGAGTTTCGGAGTCTCTAGGAAGGCCATCCTATCGCCGGACGAAGAGCCGTCGTGGAGCCTCGCAAGGGATATAGTCTTCCAGCCCTACTGGATGATCTTTGGAGAGGTTTACGCAGGGGAGATAGATGGTTAGTAGTTCAGTGGAAGTAGTCCAGCCTTGATTTAAAGTAATCCTTTTGCGGTACCTTTTGTCCCTTAGTGTAGGTCTTTTACATAAGGACATATTATCCACCTGTCCTCACGACACCTCTGCAAACAACAGAAAGAAGACATATATTGTGTAGAAATGAGGCGATGTGAGATTTTCTCCAAGCAAAGTGAATAATGGACCTTGAAGAATGTGGATTCATTAGGAAATGAATCTAGGTCAGTTAGACAGTCTGTCCTTCAGATGGCACTTTAGGCTTGGTGCCATAAGTCATTCTGGGAAATTGTCAAGTTGTACCCTTGAGCACCCTTGATTGTTTTTTTTGTTTTTTTTTCCCCAAGTGTTAAACACATGACGTTGACAAGATATTGATTCATGCGTGAGCTTGTGAGTGTGTGCGTGTGTTAACAGCGTGTGCCGATGGTCAGCCGTGTCCCCCCGGTTCCTTCCTCACCCCCTTCCTCCAAGCCGTCTACATGTTCTTCCAGTACATCATCATGGTCAACATTCTCATTGCATTTTTTAAGTAAGTATTTGTAAAATATGTTCCCACAACGTGTTATTGGCAACAAAGGAAAGTGACTCCAAGTCACATCTTATTTTATGTTCTCATTAACAGCAACATCTACTTTGACATGGCATCAACATCCAATAAGCTGTGGAAGTACAACCGTTATCGCTATATAATGACCTATCAGGAGAAGCCATGGCTGCCGCCGCCCCTCATCATCCTCAGTCACATTTCTCTGGGTGTGAGCGCCCTCTACAGGAAACTTAGCGGGGAGGCCGAGCAGGAGGAGAAATGCTCTGGATTAAGTAAGTATAGCACGTGTGTGTTTAGTCAGTGTCAGATAGTCAGTAATCCTGAGTTTCGTAACAATGTCGCTTGTTGTCACGCGCTCATCACCTCACCCGTTTGATTACCAGAGCTCTACCTGGGTCACGAGGATCGGAAGAAGCTGCATGAGTTTGAGGAGCGATGTGTAGAGTCCTACTTTCACGAGAAGAGTGAAGGTGTCCACAGCAGTCTGCCCAACAGGATCAGAGTCACAGCTGAGAGGTTCGCTTGGGTTTAGCGGGTGTTGTAACAGTTCAAGATGTTTATATCCTAATAGCTAATATTTCCACACTACTCCGGCATCCTGTAAACTTGTAGGTTCTTATTTTTGGGTTTACATTCAGGTCTGTGTATACAAAACAGCTTGAAACTTATGTGGCTATGTATGATTAGTAGCTGTTAGCAGCTGGTGTGTAAAGGAGTACATCAACTGACAGAACAAAAGTTCCTATCCGGCAAACTGATTTTACAAGTGCTTTCCAGGAGTCATCTCTGTAGCAGAACAAAGTAGAGTTAGTCCTAGTTTCCCCAAAATGATGGTTAACATTGGAACCACTTTGAAACTCATAGTATGCTTCAGAAAACAAACTGTTTGTTGAATTGTTACAGTAGGTACTTTTTAAATTTGCGTGGATTCCTTTTTTTATTTTCCATTTGTTTCCCATAGAGCAGAGGAAATGTGTGCATTGGTGGCGGAGGTCTCAGAGAAGGTGGGCTTCATTCATGACAGTCTGTCACAGTTAGACAGTCAGTTGGGTCATCTCCAGGACCTGTCAGCTCTGGCTGTGGACACCCTCACCTTGATCTCTGCCTCTGACAGCCTACAGCAGGAGGAAGCACGTCTTGCGTCTCGCGACGTCCTCTCTCACAGCTGGACTCGCAGAAGGAGAGGGGACAGCGATTTAGTCAGTATGAGGCGAGTTATTGCTATGTCGTGTAAAAGTACTCCACCGTCGCTGCAACGGGGGCACAATCTGGTGGTTACCAGGGGGAGCAGGGGAAGAAGAGAAGGGCACTCTGAGGAGGAAGAGGAAGGGGAAACGGAGGTACACAGTTAAAATCTGTTCAACCGATTATAAGCCTTTACTTAGATTGTATCAAAGTGCCACTTTGTAGTTCACCACAGACTTTCGCCTTGATGAAGATGTCATTGAATTTTTCCATTTATTTTAGTCTGCAGCTGTGCAACATTCCAATGAGACATGGCCGGAACATTCCCGAGACCCAACCGGCGATTCCTGTGCACCATCCTGCCGTAGATCTCCACCTATGTTCTGGTTGGGTGACAGAAGTTTGGAATCACCGCATCATAAGCTCTGGAGCTATGATCCACACTTGTATCCCAGCCAGGAGGAGACTTCTGTGGAAGAGGAGGAAGAGGGAGACGAGGAAGAGGAGGAGGACAAACTGGAGAGGAGTAGACAGGGAAAGCTGTCCAACCTAGAATTATCCAGAACTTCTAGCCATGCCACGCTGCTCTTGGAGCCTCCAGACCTCTCAGATGGTTTTGTAAATCCTGCCTTTTGTCAAGATGATAACAAGCCAAATCCTCGATATAAAATTTCCAGCCATTGGGGGAGAAAAATTAAATCCTCCAGGGGAAAGTGTCAGTGGAAGGACCGTCCCTATGCTCACTGCAGGTCTCTGTCATCCAGTGTGGAGAACATGGCTTTCTCTGGTGCTCCCCATAGTCTGGTGAGACCATCAGTTCCTTTCCTCAACGAATCAATGAACAAAGACAGTTTGCAGGGTGGGAGTGACCTCAGCGAAGATATTTCACTCCGATGCAGCAGGGGCAGAGGTAACACAATTTCTAATGGCTTGCTGGAAGCCCGAATGAGCGGTCTTGCCAGTAGACAACCACACTTTCATGCGGTTCGTGTTTGTGTTTGTCCAGAGTGGTCCAAATCCTCCGACTTCACTCAAGACAGCAGAGGACGAGGCCAAAACAAGAAGACAGTGAAGATACAAGAAAACAGCTCGGATACTGTAAATTTCAGCTTTTATGTTGAGATGTTTTGTGTTATATAGTACATTACAATGTTTTACCATGATGGTTTAGTCAACTCTGCACTGAATGTTTTGTGGATCCGCACCATCACAACAGGTAGTGCAGTCCCATTTGTCCGACACGTGCTGGAGGAGACACCAGAGGTTGAGAGGAGGCGAACCTACTTGTTGGTCTGCTTCAACCAGCCTCAGTCAGCTGAGTATGGGTCTCCAGACTAGTTAAATTAGAGTATTTATTAGTAACTGGTTTGGGGTGGTGGAGGAAGTTCAAATGTATCTTAACACGTTACTCTTTCAGACTTCGAAGTCATGGATTTGTTGCCGAAGCAGAAGATTACCCATCACGTAAGTCTGCTGGGAGTCGTAGCAACAGTGAAGGAAATGGGCCAATGAATGAATATTATATATCCTTGTATTGGTCTTTAGGATGTAAGGAGTCCCACTCATTCAGCCTGGAACAGCTGGGCCAGATCTGTGAGCCGCGCGTCCTCGTAAGTCGGCCTTGGTTTTGTCCAGCGTGAAACATGTGATTAAATATAATTCACCAATCCCATTTGTCAATTATTGCCAAATTGTAATAATTGTATGAAATGTTCATCTGTTGCAGATTACAAAGTGGAATTATGACTGAAGGTAATTTCTATTTCATTCCCTAAGTGAATTTGTACTTAAACTTGACTTATCGGTTTGTATTTTATTTTCCTCCATTTTGTTTGTTGTAGCCAAGAGCTCCGCTTTCCAGTCCACTGATAATTTGTATCCACACTATTCAGGTATTGGTATTGTATAATTATAAGTGTAGTTTTTTGTATATCTAGCTGTGTTGTGGTTATCGGGGCACTGAATTGTTTTGATTGTCCTGTGTGTTAAAAGCTATGGAGAAAAATAACCTCATGAGACTGGCACAAACCATCCCCTTCACCCCAGTTACCATCCTGGGTAGGTTTTATGTGAATTGGGACGATCCTCCTCAAATTAATCCCATCTCTCCTCATGGACATTAGCCCTTTCTTCGTTCACCTCTCCACTCCTTCTTCACAGGAGGTGAAGACGTCAGTGTATACACCCTGGAGGACGTATCCGCTGATTCCAGTCCCTGCAACCCCTCTTGGTCAACACAGGGTCTGTCTGCCATCCTGCAGCCCCTCTCCAGTGAACCGGGTTCTCTGGATGGGGGTCTGCGTCGAGGCTGCAGGGTGCTCTGTACCTGGGCCGAGGGAGAAGTGCTCAGGCCCGGTCTGGAATACGTGGTCAAAGCCTTCAGACATGAAGTAGTTCGTTCCTGGCAGAGATACTTCCCTGGTAGCACAGCGCTGCAGCTTTGTTTAAGGGTAAGAGATTATACCTCTCACAGCTAATATTTTCCCATTTCAGAAAAAGGGAAATTTTGATCTTTCTTTGTCCCTCCGTAAGCCTTAACTAACTTAACATTCTGTAGATGTGGCTTCTATAAAGAGTGAATGCTTCACATCTGGAATCCTAATTTAGGTTATTCTGAATTTGGCAGTCTGTCGTTGAGTTTATCGTCTCCAAACGTAATGTTAACCTGTCTTTCGCATCTCTGAAGGAGATCCAGCAGCAGAAAGCAGCCCGGAATATGATGCAAGTGTTCAACCAGGTCAAACCGCTTGACATGCACCACTCCCCAAGGTAAGTGTTTGTGTGTATGAGTATGTGTGTTCTGTATTTTTCTCCTTTTGTGTATGCATTAACTAATATTTGGTTTTTCTCTGCTAGGTTTTTGGATGTATCTCTTGTCCTCTGGCATTCAAATGGCCAGTGGCTGACTATTGAAAGAAACATGTACGGTGACTTCAGAAAGTATAACAACAACACAGGAGAGGAAATCGCCCCCTGCTGTTCACTGGAAGAAACGCTTCTAGCATTCTCTCATTGGACCTTCGAGTACTCGTGTAGAGAACTGCTGGTGCTTGATATTCAAGGTGAGCTCCTCTGCTGGACGTGGATGTTTGTTTGTCACGTTTGTGTTTATGCGCAGGATTTGTATACCTGCTGTTTGTTTCATGTACAGTATTAATTTATCTGCTCTGTTTTTTACAGGTGTAGGGGAGGAGCTGACGGATCCAACTGTCATTATGGCAGAAGACCAAAGGTAAGAGAAACCACTGAGATGTCACAGTATTCACTTTTAGTCCACTATAGAACTTCTGTGTATGTTTAAATAAAGAGAAGACACTTTTTATTGATTCCTAACTCTGACCTTGTCCCTAACTCTAATGCAGCGGTGGTAGAGCTGAGATGCTTTTTGGTCCCGATAATCTGGGAGTCGCTGCCATCAATGGCTTCTTGTCAAAACACACTTGCAATGCCTGCTGCCACAAATTGGGCCTAACAGGTGAGATAATGGACCCCTGTTGACAATCTGTAGAAAATGATATTCAACCGCATGGCTTCAAAAGTAAAGGTTACTGTAATGGATTTTTAGTTTTAGTGCCTCAGACATCATGAGTCGTATATAAGTGTGTGGGGTGAACGTGTTGGACTGTGTGTGTGTTCTGTGTTGAATTTGGTGATGCGTTTATCTACACCTTAGCATGTGTAGATAATATTGTCCATATTCAATAACGATGAGCCATTCGTCCAATTCAGATTTAACCACCACGGCTACACTGATTTGCTGCCACACCGACACACATGTGTGTCCTACAAACACCGCACGTCTTGTATGTGTTTTATACACCGCATGTTAGGAACTCAGGAGGGGCCGAAAACAGAATTGTAGGAAAAATGGGAGGGTTTAATCAGGCCGGTGGTTAAAAAGACTTCATACAAAGGTAGACAGCCTGAATGAAGGTCAATTCAAGGCTGAGCTGAGAAAAACCCCAGGAAACAAGCAGAAGTTAGGATTCGGCTCCAGAGCAAAGACATTCTGGGGACGCGGGGGGCGAAGAGCTGGAGTTTATATGCTGGAGGAAACAAAACGAGCTGATGGACGGCAGGTGGTGAGACTGAGGGAGGAGACGAGCTGATTGAAGGAAGGTGTGCAGGTTGAGGGAAGGGAAGCCACGCCCACACCAACACACAGGAGAAACACAGTGGGGGAGGGGAAACACGGGTCAACATTGAGTATTCTGCTGGGGTACGGCCACAGCTGTGACAGATTAATGTGATTGAAATCGATGTATGCTTTATCAGAGTTACTGACCTTCATTATGTGATTGTAAGTTATTATCCAGACACGTAAATGTCATGCATAACCTCAATGGGAGGGATTTCACCACGCTGCCAGTATGCAGTGCATCTGATGTTATATTGTATTAAGTGCACATAACCTTCATCTGTGAATCAGAACGACAAAGCCCCCTTTAAGTGCCACTTCTAGACGCTCCCGGTACTGTACATAAACACAGATGGAAGAATTGTGAGCTATTTGTGTCCTGGTGTGTATTTATGAGAATAAATGACAGAATCTGAGTGTATGGGAATATTTCCACGTGTAGAATTTTGTACAAATAGGTGTATAACTCATACATTCCTCAGTGAGTACATAGGAATTTTTTTGTCTATGCATGCATTTTCCCTCATGCGAGTGTGTGCACGGATGTCACTCCTGTGTCATCACTCAGGAGGCTGAGATTGGCTCCGAGATGAATCCCCGACGACTTCAAATGAGCACAACACACAACAACTGCCAGCTAATTAAGCTGCGAGCGTTCATTTATTTCTATGACAACAGTAGCGTTTGAAGCATGGGGGTGGGCCCTGTTTTGTGCGTTGTGCTGCGCATCCTTTGATTACGTATTAATCGTGTCTTTGTGCAGGAGATGTGCTGCTGAGACATTAGCTTTGATTAGCTATTAATTAACGTCTCTGGGAAGATGCGATGTCGGCATCTGGAGGATAACTGCTCGGAAAGAAACTGTGCTCAAAAACAAACAAGCCCAGCAAACAAACACAAACATTCAGACACGCTTGTTTTGATATTTCAAAGGTGCGTTGTGTTTCCTCCTTCTCTTCTCGCGTCCTCTCCAAGATTTCAAATCAAACCAAATTATTCATGCCGGATGCGTGGACTTCCTCCCAGGCCTGTCAGTATTCTCTTTCTTGTGGTAATGATTGAGTGAATTGTCGCTTACTGATGTTTCTGTTGTTCAGATTTAAGGAGGCGCCCAGACAGCCGCGAGAACGGCAGCGAGGCTGGGCCAACATCAGGTGATGAAGAAGAAGAGGACGAAGAAGATGAAGAGGGTGATGACACCAGGATGTAACTGTTGACCCAGGAAGCTCAAAAAGACCAAGTACCAACACACTAAAGTTGGGTCTCATTTTATGGGATGCATCTTTTGAAGATGTCACCGTCCCGTTTAGGAGGATCCCTCAAATGCGGCCAAAAAAATGCAGCCTGTCTTTGAAAGTATTTGATATTTGAGGATATCCAATATTTTAATCAGTTTCTGATTTATGAGACAATGAAGAAGACCCCCTCATTAAAGACACCTCCCTCAAAGGATGCATCCCATGAAAGACGTAGCGTGAATCTCACTTAATACTGATTTATATTTTCTACCTTTACATTTTTTACAGACCAATTCAAAAAATGTGGCACGTGTATGAAATAAAAACAAATTTTAAAAAATCCAATCATGTGTATATGTGAGACAAAAACAAGGCTGCAGTGCACCCATAAAATTTATTTTATTTTTTTTTCTTCCCACAACAAAATGTCTACAAAAGCGATAAAATATAGAATTTAACAAAAATCACTTCAGACCTTCACATTTTATGTACATCTCAAAAGAGGACTCACTGAGGGCCCTGCAAGGCTCTGAATTTCAAACCAGTCCACCAAATATGGATAATTATGGCCTGCACATACACACACACACATTCTGTCTTTCTCTCTTTCTCTCTCACACGCACACATACACTTTTGTAACTGAAAACTGGTGCTGTAGTTGCGCTCTGAGAGGATTTGACTTCAGAGTCTTGCAGGGTCCCTTTCTCACCAAATGAAAAAAAAACATGGAATCTTAAAAAACAGTTTGTCATCGTAAGCAAACACATTTTCCTTGGAATTCCCCATTTTTGATTGGCTCTCAAATAAACTCACTTAATAAAGCATCTACGCCCACTCCGCCGATCCGTCCTGTGCTTACTAGCTATGGCACTTTGAAAAGAAAAGTTTTTTTAATTTTTATTTTTTTTTAATTTTTTGTCAGTCCTGTGTAAAAGAGGTTCTGTAACCCAGGTTACCTTTAAGGTTTTGGTTACAGAATGCTACATTTTGTTTTATTTGCTCTTGCTGGGATGCAAAGACATTCTAAACAATAAATTAACAATTTTCAACACTAATCCGATTGCACGCCTGGGTAATGCAATAAGAAAGTTTACAAAGCATTGGTAGAGTAAAGATCATCTCTGTCACACGTGTACACGCTCACACAGCCTCTTTTCGGGAAAGGGAGGAGGGTTTGGGTGGAGAGTATTTGATGAAGTGTGTTACAAACCAAGCGTACTCGACACGTTTGCACGCGGTGAGATATCAGTCTGTGTTGATGCAGTGGAAAAAGGCGCATAATGCATTCAGCCCCTCGCACTGAACAGGCGACTTAATAACATTCACATTAGATCGCCCCACCCGCAACGTTGTCCCCGCCCACTGTGGGTTAAGGGTCTCTGCTCCGTTACAGTAAGGCCGGTTGAGAAAGGGCCATTCGTTTACTGTTAACACCAACTCACACATTCAACGTTTGAGAGAAAAGAAATCAACGTTTCAAATCCAACAACAAATTTTTAAATCGGTTGCATATAAATAAGAGCATTTTATTTAGAAATTCTTTCCAAAAAAATTTGCCTTTGAATGAACTGAACTGAAGAGGAATTTGCCCTAAGCCCACACCCACCCTGCCAATAATCCCTCCAACCAATCCCACAATACCATGACAAGAGAAAACACAAATAAGCCCCGGAATGTTTCATTGCAATGAAACGTCATGCAAATAGAACAGAACAACAATAGGCTAATAGTAATAGAAGAATAGTAGTCATAATAAGAACAATAATAATAGTAAATAGTAATAAAATAAAAAATAATCTTACAATGCAAACATGACAGTAGTAAATGCCTCCAGTTCTTATTGCTACAGTATCTTACTTACAGTGTTGCGTTGCCACTCGTTCCTGCCAGCACACCACCCTCTCACAGCCCCGCCCCCACCCCCTGCTGATTCACAGTCTAACAAGGGAAAATAAAAACATCACTCACAAAAAACTTCATATTTAGAGCTGGAATTCACTGTCCCGGGGTGTGTGTTGGTGCTCAATTCACAGCTTACTATGGTGGACTTCCCTCACTGTCCCGAAAGCAGCAAAATAGGCAGTTAGACGTTACGGTACAATGGTGACAAAGAACACACTGATGTATAGTTTTGATTTTATTACTCTTATACTCAACAATGCTTGTCATATTGTCCGTGTTCTGAAGAGATTTGGACAGTGAATTCATTCTCTATACACACATACAGTACACACAGACACACTCTTATCAAAGCCTTGTCTGGGCAAATTCCATTGCTGACATACGTCGGTGCCGTATGCAGTATTTGTCTCAAAAAGTAATGCTTTTATAATTACATTTGTTTGTTTTTTTTTGTAAATTTGCAAAAATATTCAACCCTCTTTTACTGCAAAGTCAGAAAAAGAGCTGCTCCCTGAGAGATGCTGTGTAGTGCATCATGTCGTTATGAGCAAGTGATTGTCTTCAAGAGTCACTGGCCTCTGATCTGGGGTTGGGGCTACAGGACGGACCTGTAAATATAGAGTGGGAATGCTTTGCCGAGAGGCAGCAAAGGGATGAATGTAGAAATGACTCTTGGTGATATTGATGATGTGATCGGGTCGCTGTGTATTTGGCCACTGCGCAATTTCTAGTTTCATTCAGATATTAAGAATCTAACAAATGTAAATAACTGAAATGATTTTTTATTGAAATGGAGCTGAACGTCTAAGTGCTATCCTGGATTTCAAAAAAGTTCAGCTTCAGTATGCTTCGATACGATAACATCAGATCCATCAGTGAGTCAGGTAATTGTGCAGATATAGAAAGCATGCAGATATCAGCCAATTAAGTTAATGAAGTACCATCGATTAATTCATTTTCTGCTATTTCAGTTGTCACTTTTCAAAAGGTAAAACGTTCTAAACATAACAATCCACCACAAACCAGAGGAATAAAACCCATAAAGATTAGCGATCGTCGAAAGGTCAGCAAACAAGACGATGTTACACAGTGGCCAAACGCTACCAAGGTCACACGAATGCAAACAAAAATGTTGATGATCTGTAAGTGATAATAAATATGGAATGAATAACATTAAGGTCATCACAGCTTTGTTCAGGGATCATCAACATTTTTGCTCCTTTATAAGATAAAAAAAAAGGATCAATGATCAAATGTTTTTATTCACGTGGGGGCGTTGGCGTTGAGTTTGTGTGTGCGCGTGATTTCCCGACCCCAGATCATCACGTTGTGTCACATTTGAAACATTGCAGAGCCTGTGAGATGTTTTGGCGGCGGTACTAGTGATCAAGGATCAAGTATAGTGCATTCTAGTTAAAAGGGCTACCCTGTTTCTAAACAGCTGGAAAGAGGAAGAGGAGGAAAGGAGAAGAGTAAGATCAGAAAGGCAGTGTGGAAGTTATTGCTCCTTCGAGAAAAGGGTCCTTCATATTCACAGCCTGGACTGATTGACATCCACGGACTGAATTGTGCAAATAGTGATGGGAGGGATGAGGGGATTCAACCTCACAACTCGTCTTTGAAAGACTGGAAAGTTTGATCCGAGTTTTTGAGTTTATGTTCAGGTCATTTTTGTGGAGTTTTCGTCCACGTGATTTCTGTCAAGGCCCGAGCACATAAGGAATAAGGAGAGGGGATTTGGGGAATTTTGGGGAAAGAGGTGGGTCTTAAGTTGAGGTCCTACAAGTTTCTGATTGGTTGCTTCTGGTTGATTGTTCACAAGCAGTCCAGCTTTGATTGGACGGAATTATTGCAGCAACAAAAATGATTGATAGGACGGCAAATCTGCCAGATTCCTGTCTTGCAAAATATAATATTTACGTAGTAGCCATTATTTTCTTTTTAAATCCTTCATATGCTCTCTTTACATTTCTATAAGTTCTCACTCAAAGGATGCGGTACCTTCTTTACATATGAACAAAATCCAGACAAGGCTTTTATATATCGACAAACCCGAACTGATTCCCGGTTTTATCCAATATTCTTTTACAAGTCTCAACTTTACAAATTCTGTACACATGAAACTATCAAATAAAATAAGAACACATCGACACGGTAGAGCCAGCCACGATGGACTGCTGTATATTTAAATTAGGACTAACTTATTTCAACAGAACAAGAAGTAATACTGGAATCCGCTCTGCACTAGAAGAATATCTACAATAGCATCTCTAAATCCACAGTCCCCTCGCCCCGTCCAGCTTCTTCAACGTCACAATTTCATCGTGTGAAATCAAAGACAAAACAAAATAAAAGAAAATCATTTTCTCAAAGTTAAAACAAATTAACTTACCCACTCTTTAAGTTCAAGCTTAAAATTGTTCCTAGGTGTTAAAAGTCTGTACATTTCTGGTCAGTCAGTCAGTTGAGGAGACAGCAGAGAACCCCAGTTGTGTAATGTTGTGGCTTGGGGTCGCCTTTCATTTTTATATACATTCTTCAGACTGTATCGGTGAACAGAATGGGATAAGTGCTGGACATTCCTAGTATTGTTGGCGGTAACTGTAAGTTTCTGGCAGATGACTCCTTAATTCCCCCAGCTGCATTTCAGGCTGGATAAGCTCTGGGTTCCGATTGCTCCTATGAAGACACAGTCAGCGTCGCCCCTGTTCTGTGGCGAATTGATTCTTTTGGTGCTCCTCCGGTTCTGCCGTTTGTCGCGGTCGGACCGTAGGTAGTCACTTGGGCATGACCATGGCAGAGTTTGGGTCGGGGTTGAAAAGTTCTTTGTAGAGTGGAGGGAAGAGGACGTTGACCGTTTCTGGGTGGAGCTGCTGGAAGGCCTGGAGCTCCTCCGTGTGGAGTGTACACAGGGCTGACAACGTTGGGATACGGCTGATCAGCTGTCCGACAAGAAAGAGAAAGAGAGGAGCTTTTGTCATTTTGGGTTAGGGTTATTCCTCCACTGATAGCAACCTACATGTAATCCCACGTCCTGTGTTTTGGTTGACGAAAAGCACTCTTTTATGTCCTCCTCGAAGGACCCAACAGCAACATGGACATCCCTCCTGAAAGACTGGTGCAGAGGACTACGTATAGTTCCCTCAGAGTCGACTTTTTAAATCTGGCAGCTCACGGATGACATCATTAAATTCCATGGATGATGTCCAATGTCCATTCATCATCCATGTAGGGTTGAGGTTAATATTACTTTTATTAAAGAATTTAACTTTTAATTAAAATTAGGGTAGTGGACTAAAGAAATAATGTGATTAAAATGTCAAGCTACTCAGGGGTCAATGGTGCGTTTGGAGCATATCGAGAGATTACACGCAGTACATCTCCTTGACAAGAGAGGTACTGTCTTAGAACCATGTGACACACTGTGTTCCTTGAGCCTGTCTCCAAAGTGTTAACGTTGGGAGTCTTGGCCTACCTTAGCCAGTGCATCTTCATCCATGTGGTTCTTCTGCATGATGTGCTGCAGGGCAAAGTAGATCTTTTCCTGCAGCTTCTGGACCTTCCGGGGCTCCATCAGCCACGGCCGATCTGAGACAGAACGGAAAAGACAAATGATGAGTATTAGGTGTTGACAGTTACTTTGACGGCGTTAAATTCACACTCGCAATTATGCCGCGCGATGCGGCGAGGTAGAAAGCGAGGCAGAGACCTCATTTTCCATGAAGTGCTTTGATTCATTGCGAGCAGAGAATTTGGGTCCGTGTGTTAAAACACAGTACGACAGTGTGAGGGTGTGTGCACTGACCTGTGGAAATGAGTACGGCTGCTGAGAACAGAGCTATCTCCTCTTCTGTCAGCTGCAGCGAACACAGACTCTTGGCAAAGTCAAACACAGCACTCACTAAGTCATCACAACCTTGGAGGGAAACAAGAGAGGAGGACAGGGAAGGGTAGACAAAAAAAAAGAGAGTTTTTTATTATACTAATTCTGGTCATGTATGCGCTTATGAGCCAAAATAGCTCATTTTCCTCTTCTCTTTTTACTCTCACTTTGACTCATTCCCCATGTGTTCCACATGTCTTTTGTTGCTCGGTTGGCCCGGGGATGCTGGAGACTGCTGTGCTACTCACGCAGATACATCAGGCGCTTCTTTTCACCTTTTCACCAACAAAGAGTTTTATAAGGACGAATTTGTGCAAGCTCAGTTTCACCGTGCGTCAACCTGCGCCTCGTACCAGGCAACGACAAGTGGAAGGCCCCCCCAGAGGAAAGGCAGATTGAGGTGAACTAGAACAAAATGCACTTAATTGGAGCTGAAATGGTGAAAGGCGACTAATCATTTGATATGAAGACATATTTACCTAGCGCTTTGAACATTTGCATGCCTCCGTACTTCCCTTCGAAGAGCACGGTGTTGTTGAGCGGGTTGAACGCCCTGCACATCCTCACCAAGACCACCTCCAGACACCCTGGAAGGAGCGCACAGTTTGATCGAGTCAAATGTTAAACAGATTTACGAGCAGCACAGTCACTCTTCTCGGGTCTGGCGAGTCATTCTACCTGATTTGAGCAGGAGGATCTGGTCATTCTGGCACAATTCCATGAACCCTGAGATGCGCTTGGCAAACTCCACCACATATTGGATGGCATGGGTGATCTGGATGGCACACTGCTGCCAGAGCACGTCCCGAGGCTAAAGACAAGTACATCCAACACTGAGATTTAGATATATATATATTTATGTCTTTTTCTTCTCTCGCACTCTTACACATTTTACATTTACCATAACAACCCCCAGATTTGTAATTAGTTAGGAGGAGAGGACAGGCCGAGTTAAATTTGAATTTCCACTAATGAAATATCTATGTTCTTGTTCCGAACGTTCCAAAAGCACAGCATCAGCAAATTGCCTTTATGTCTTCCATTACTTCTCATTGTACAAATACTGAAGGGAAGTTATTTCAAAGCTTTCAGCAGTAGTGGCAATAATGCATTAGACACAGACAAGTGATTAATGGTGAAGTGGTGAAGAGAGAGAGAAGCAGAAAACTGTAGCATATGTAGAAAATGTTAACGCGATAATGAAAAAAGGGCAAAATGTGCCCGGTCGGGATATCTGGGCCCGCATTGGACTATGTGAAATCAAATCAAATGCGACGACGAGGATGGGATGGTGTCGGCGATGGTGTCGGCTGGTAACGATCACGCCCTCACCTTGCTCTGGTACATCTTGACATCTTCGTAGGAGTGTGTCTGCCAGGCGAGCTGCTGCAGCTCCTCGGTTGTGTACTGACATGTTTCCAAGTGGGACTTGATGATATTCTGGGCAATGCGGTCTGAAACAGAGGATTGGTGGTTTACTCGTTGAGCCTAGTGGATCAATCGGTCGTTTGTAAATTTGTTTGGTGCTGATAAAGCTGATAGATTAGTGTTTTTGTAGGTTTCTGTTTCAATTCTAAAGGCAGCAACAGGCGGGACTGCAATGTAAGCAACAGATGTAACAAGCGAAGAAAGTCTCAAGTTAAGCGTTAGTGTTTGACGCAATGTTTCCACGCGGCGTGCCGTCTTTACCCAGCTCTCCCATGCTGACGTTATTGGGTCCCAGCTGGGTGTCCTGGTAGCCCCCGTAGCTGAACAGGTTGGGTACTGGCGTCAAGTCGTACACCGGCTCCTGCTTAATGTGCTTCATGCCTGACATGTCCAAACCCGACTGGTCTGGAGACGGCTGGGTGGAGTCCATCCCATAGTAACCCCCCGGAATTCCGCCTCCGTTGCCGTGGCCACCCTTGGGCAGCTCGATGACATGACCGTTGGCGTAGGTGCCCCCGATCTCGTGGTTAAGAGTGGAAAGTCCGTTGGTGAGGCTGGTGGAGTAAACGCGGGCCAGAGCTTCGGCTTCACCCGTCTGCTGCTGTCTCTGCTCCTGCAGCCGCGCCTGGTGCTTCTGGACCTCTGCGTACAGACTGTCACGCTGCTTCTTGGACATGCGGCCAAACTTGACCGCTGTGTGGAGAAACGAAACGAGAGAGGGAGAAATATTTAGAAAAGAGAAACGTCAGCTGTCAAGATCATCAGAGAGACCCAAAAAGTCAGGGGGAGTAAAACTTCACATGGGATCCTGTGAGCTGTAATTATCTGTGTTTGCGTGTGCATGCGTGTTATCCCAGTTATGATCTTCGGAGTCTCACCATCTCTGGACATTCCGAGGGCGAGGCATTTCTGCAGACGGCAGTGTTGGCAGCGGTTGCGGTTTGTTCTGTCGATGAGGCAGTTCCTCTGGCGGGGACAGGAATAGGACGCGTTGTTCTGTTGACTCCGTCTGAAGAAACCCTGGTTACATATCAAAATAATGGAGCCATTGAACCCACTGCGTAAGACACACACACACACACACACACAGACTAATGCACTAGAGCATCACTGGAGCGTTACCATGTGAAAGGAGGAACGATTAGCGAGTCTTACCTTACATCCCTCACATGTAATGACGCCGTAGTGGATCCCTGATGATTTGTCTCCGCAGATTTTGCATGGTATTACTTCGATTTGGGCTGCAGGTGGGGAGAGAGAGAGAGGAAAAGAAAGAGCCACTTTACAAAACTGAGGTCTCGCAAGTCACAATTTTGCCGCTTTTCCGTGTACAACACCCCATCCAGCCACTCGTCAGCTTCTCAGACCTCGGTTGGTGGGCTAATTAGAGGTCAAAAAACATACGTAGCCGGGTGTACGACCTGAGGTTACAATGTGTCGCAAGTGTGTTCCTTCAGGAGCCACTTTACAAGGTCGCAACGACATCTGGACATTGTGTACGTTCTTGTAGGAGTTTTTCTACTGGCAACTCACACGTACGCACGCAGAGATGTACAACAGGACTGCATTAATTGTGCCCGGCTCCTCTTTGTGTTACACTTGGAGGATAGTCCCCTGCAGGCTCGAGAGGGTCCCCATATAAGAAAACAGGTTACATCACCGAACAACTCACTCTCTCTCTCTCGCTCTCTCTCCACTCTCAGTCACTCTTTCGCGTCCCCGTTGATTTCTTCAAGCTTTCAGGTACCGATCGCAAAATTGAGCCGCTTGTTTACGACACAGCAAGAATAATTGTGATCAGAATTTACTCACTGTGTATAGGAAGATCCATGTACAGCCACAAGCAAAGGCACAGAGTACGAACAACAGCCGAGCACTTCAGTGGGACCGCGTACGGAACCCGACCATGGTATCAATAATGCACAGAAACAGAAAGGTGCCGGTCATGTTAAGAGATATGAGATTGATCTGGAGGTAGACAGGTATGTCTGCTGAGATGGCACACTGTCTATAAAGAGATTAGACAGCCTATCTAATCCGAAATTATTTCCCCGACGAGCTAACTGCTGCGCACTGGCTTAGACACAGCTGAAATAGCTGTTCACCTATAATCTCTTTGCCTTGTCCCACCTGTGGAAGAGATGAATGTTTCAGCAGCATTTATGTTAACCAGTCGCTAAAAAACCAACAGCCAGAAGTAGCAGTACGAGTTATCGGACTGAACACACTCGCTCGGTTCAATGTGACAATTCAAGAAAGAAAACAAACAGAGATTGGTGTTTGAGCATTTTGTGCAGTAGTTTCCCACTGTGTGCTTGTGTGTGTGTGTGTGTGTGTGTGTGGGTGCGCAGTAGTGGAGTCAATCGTTTTCTTGAGCTGTCAGTTTTTCGTGTGGATGTTTGGTGCAGATAATGTGAATTATTATCACGCTAGACTTTCGAGAAGGAATGAGTTTGCACTTTAGCGTATATAACTGTATAATCCTATAGATGAGGATCATTTCTGTCCGTCTGAGCAGCTGGGCAGCCATCACTTCTCCGGTCAAAGCACTTTATACACTAACTTATTTATTTTGCCATCAGAGAAATCAGTAAATCCCTGGTTTAATACACTCCAATCACAGATTAAAGGGATCTGTCTATGCCATCTGATTCGTATTAGCTATACTTTGTCCATTCGTGCTGGAACCCAAATGCAGAGAGATGCTGTTGGACAATGCATGTGATCCATACAGCAGCAGATACCACAGATAATTAAATTTAAGAGGTACGGATGCTGCACCGAATCATTCAGTGGCCCAAATTCTACGGAGCAAAAACCGACATCCGGTGCAAAACACAGCCACACAAAAACGATGGCACCTGGTTATCTTTACGCTCAATGATGCTAAAGGGCCCTTCGGTCTTCGTGTTAATCTACTCTCATCAAATTATGATAGATTGTCCAGGAATTAAGAGGCGTTCGGAATGACTCTATCCCAGCATCGCTCTAATGTGAGGTTTTTAAGATGTGACCCATTTACACCAGTTTCTGGCGAACTGGTTCCAAACTGGGTCAAAGAAGAGCACTGGACTGGGGCGACACACAGACTACACACACACACACACACACACACACACACAAAGCTGTCAATGAACACAGCCTGAAACAAACTATTTATAGTCTGTTAAACAGGTCAGTTGTGCTCGGGATATGGCTGTTACCAACAGACTGAATATGAGCAGTTGACAGAACAAGGGTGTATCAGCAAAGAGTGAACTGTATGTCTCTGAGTGTGTGTGTGTGTGTGTGTGTGTGTGTGTGGCTCCTTTACCCAGCACTATCCAATCCTCCTAATCTTTTCAGGATGCTGCTGTTAGGTAAACTCCAGCTGAATACATACGGCCCACATCTGCTGCTACAATGAAGACATTCTTATTTATTTCAATAGACCAAAGATTACAAAATATTTATACTGTATTTCCCTTTACCACATGGGAGATCGTACTCTTCTTTGTATCGCATAATTGCACCCAAAGGATCATGGGTGTGTGGGCATGTGCATTGTTTTAGTGAGTATTTGTGTTTCAGGGAGGGTGACACAAAACAGTGTACGTCTACACGCCTGTGTGTATTTGACAAAGTGATTGTGAATCTCTGTGTGCGCGCGAGTGTGTGTGTGAGTGGGTGTGTGCATTGTCGAATGTGTGTGCTCATTGCCAGTGGGGACTGTCAGGTAGGATATAGGGAGACGGTCATGACAGCATTGCTGTTTCCAGGGTGACCACCCACTCGCTGCTCTCGTCTGGCTGTCACAGCGATGATTTGCTAAGCTGTCACGCTCTTAAAGGAAGTGACGTCATGTATGTGTAGAGCCAACTCGGCGTATGATCACTATTTATCCTGTTGCTCCCTCTCTCTCTCTCTCTCTCTCTCTCTCCTTTCCTGACTGCCAGTAACAGCACAGGCTTCCTTTAAAAAGTCTTTGCCAAAGGACTCCCACTTGGAAATCCAGCCGACAATGCTGCTTTGGTATATTTGACTTACAGTGTGGAGAATGGCTGAATCGACGCCAGATGTCTCCAGAAATGTTACAACGTACAAAAAAATAACGGTTCAGTGATTGAGTTTGGACACGAATTTCCTGAAAAATCACGAAATTTATTATCATCTGTGTATTTTTTAAACCCCTTAAACAGCTGGACTGCTCTTGATAAACACCAAGGTTTTATTTTGACTTCTAGTGAAAGACCCAAAGTTCCCAACTATCATACAAATAAGGATGGATAATATGTATAAAATGATATTTGGATTTGGAGTATGATAGATATATTTAGCTGTAGTTACTGCATACTACAATTAGAAAATAACCCCACTTGTCTAATGCAACTATTACCCCCCCACCTCTGTCAGCCCGGTGGGGGGAAAAAAAATCCACCCGCTCTGCTTTTTGAAGATTACTCCTCGTTACCTGAGTTGACCTAGCCTGAGCCGAGTGACTGACAGTGTCCTCAACCAATCAGAGTGTGAGTTTTATCCTCAGGTTCTTATGTAAGAGCTGGACTGCAACGCTGGCGATTCCACAGCTAAGAGGAGGATCAGGAACGCACAATCTCTTGAGAGAGTAAGAGAGAGAGAGAGAGAGAGAAAGAGAGACCTAGTGAGGATACGAGAGAGAACATGTAAGAGAGTGTGCGCCAACATACTGCACACGTGCATGAGTGTGTGTGCAGCTGATTGTGGCCGTGAGGGTTGTATTGAGCTCCACGTGTGTTATGATAATTGATTTTTAATGAACTGAGGCTCTCCTGTGTATTGCCTGGGCCGGCCCTCTCTCTAAATAGAGTCCTAATTATCTACGTTGCACTGAATGAGAAAAAGCAGGCAGCACCCTAACACCGATACTCCGGCAATACTTCCACCAAAGTACATAAGTAGTTCACACGTGGGAATCGGAGCACCACCGGGGGGTAACGACCACCGTGTCCCTGCTGTAACGGCAGATGAAATCCTCCACTAGGGGCTGCTGTGTGTGGTGCTCTGTTTCCCTTTTCTCTGCTCCTCCCTGTGTGTTCGTATGCGTGTGTGTGTGTGTGTGTGTGTGTGTGTGTTTGTACAGTGTGTTGCAAAAGAGCCAGACTGCACATGCATGTTTCATTCATTCAGCCTGGGGGAGCTACAGATAGGGGCATGGCCACACACACACACACACACACACACACTGTTTCATCCAGTAACAAGAACATGACTGTGTGCACTAGTCGTTGGTTATCCGATCTTAGCAGATGGAAGTCGAATCACTTTTCCTCCGTAACTTTCCTCAATCCAAACACAG
>OMNV01009275.1:25282-38001 GCA_900303265.1 Brotula barbata | reverse complement strand
TTAAGGCTGTGACAGACTCGTCACCTAAAATGTTAATGAGGTGAGATTGCATCAGGGCCAAGAGGTCCCTGCGAGCTGCTGAGCAAATACAACAGATGAGCCGAATCCACGAGACCTCCCCCTCCCCCGCCCCCGCCACCACGCTATAATAAGCACCGCTGAGGGCACCTGTGACGGGTGGAGCCCATTCAACCGTACAGTAATTAAATTAATGAATGGCAGTGTGTGAACCAAACCACGGGCACGGAGACGGAAAGATGAATCTCCTCCTCCTCCTTCCTGTCTTCTACCTGATCCTCCCCCGACTCATCGCGTGTTCATCAGAGGACGGGTTTCCTGTACGGTTTGCGACGCTCGGTCGTTTTTATTCATATTTTAAACGTCCAGGTTATAGAAAATCTACGAGCATCAACAGACGGGTGAGTTGGACGATGGACGCAGTTTGAGACAAACGGTCCAGGAGTCCGATCGATCTGATGGGACTTTTCACATTAGGAACATATGAATAATTCATGTAAAAAAAAAAGAAAAAAGAAGAAGAATGCTAATGAATCACATCATTTCTAGAGAAGTTATGATTGAAATAATCAAACCCATTCCAGCATCATTTTTTTATTATTTCCCTTAAATTTCTCTGGATTCTGGTGGTGTTGGTATCATGTCATACAGATTCACCCAGAATGCATCCTGGTATGTTTGGTTTAGGATGTTATTTAAGATGAATTAAGCCTGACTGGTGTGTCTTAAGTCAGACTTACTGGCGGTTAAGGGGTTAACGTAGAGGATAGAGAAATCCAGCAGCAAACATGTTATCTACCTGAGCGTGTGTGTGTATTCTTCACACATACACACACTCAGAAATATCTATGCCTGTCGATGCTTTCTCACCTTCATTAGTGGAGTCCAAACGTGGGCCTCTCATCCTTTCACTCCTCTTCAGGCTCATCTTCTTTATCTCTCTATTCACTCCCATCCGTCAACATGAGCCGCTCTCGGCCTGCCTGGAATCAGATGTGGCGTGTAAGTGATGTAATCCTCTTTTCAGATTTTTGGTCCTTTTGTTGTTCGGGAGGGAACAAACACTTCTCCGTCTGTGCTTCGTGTGAAAACAGTAACCCTGAGAGTTGGCTCGAGTGTCACAGCTTTTTGTTGGAGCGCACAGGTCTCCAAAACTCGGCTGAAAGTTTCATTTCAACTTTTTTTTTTTTTTTTTTTTTCCTGGCACGCCGTGTCCACGTGAATCACGATAAGAGGCTGGAGTTTGAGGAGGGACGACTTCAGGGATTTACGGAGAAAACCTTATCATTATTGTTACCATGAACCGTGACGCGGCGTGACTCAGAGTGATGTGAATGTTCTAAAAGAGGGCGGGGCCGGGTGGAGGCGATGACATCAGAGGGCATCGGCGAGGCTCGAGAGTTGAGCCTCGCTCCGTGATGTTCTCCTCCGCCGACGCGTTCCCTCGCCGTCCCTACTCTTCCTCCCACGTTCTCCCCGCGTCCGTTTTCTCACGCTGAGCCGAAGCGCCCAGCAGAGATTCACACAAAAGCGGTCGCCTCTTTCAAATAACCAAGCGAGACAGACGCGGCGAGATGGAAGGGAAGAAGAGCGCAAATGCATATCAGCAGTGGTCTCTGATCCATAGTGGTGTGGCTGTAATTGATTTCCTGCTGTGTGGAATCTGGGAATCGCTGATAGTTGACAGAATAGTTGAAAGGGCAAAGCAAATCTTTAGCTTGCCGCTCCGAACGTGTTTGTTGTAAGTTTGTCGCGCATCTCCGTCGGGCGTCATCGTTCGCCTTCTCGCGGGTACTTTTGACCCTTTGCTAAAACTTTACGGCGACGCCCACGCCCGTCACCTGTTTGCGGTGGAGCCGTTCTCAAACCCCCGTCTGGATTTTGGATGCCATAAAGCCCTCAGAGGAGGCGCTGCTGGCAGCCGAGGCTCATCTGTAACACTGGAGACAGTGATTAGAGAGAGGGAATCAATAATACATGGTAAGGGACGGCTAATGTACCGCAGGGACCGACAGACAAATGGACCGCGGCGTCTCCGGTGCCCTGCCTCCCATCTCGTAATCGCTGATTTCGACACACAAAGGCAGACGGAGCAGGAACACGAGGTACGAAAAGCAACGGGGGAAATAAAAGGCTGAGGGAGAGAAAGGTTAGGCAAATATATCAAAGGAAGGAGTCGGAGAAAAGAGCAGCGAGACCGCGGGAACCAAGCCAAAAACAGGAAGGACTCATCAGAGAGCGCCAGAATCCAGTCAGATTATTAGATTCACTACATTACTATTTGAAAATATCGTTTTTTTTCACTGTAAATCACCGAATCACTTACAGTATCTACAGAGCCGACTGATGGAGTCAAAGTTACTGGATCTGATGATCCTGATGTCCTGAAGTTAAAACGTTTCACCTCTTAATGAGGCGTTTTATGACTCAGATTTGTAGTTCCGACACAGTTCACCCTTTGACAACTTCCTTAATGACATCACTGAATCAGTTCTTTTATTGACACCTACGGAAGACAACCAGCAACCCAGGAACGTCAGACGAACCCGGCCGGTCTGTGACTCACTGCGGTCCCTTCGTCCTCACACTGACGGGGCAGCATAAAGGGCCACAATGAAATATGTGAGCGAGCTATCCGGGAAACAAGACTGACAGGCAGGCGTGTCACCGGTCTCAGAGTCCCAGGGGACGGAGGCTCGCCAAGCGCTCTCTCATCCGCGGAGATCGGGGTTCAAGCCCCTCCCACATTAGCACACGATCCGCACGCTGACCTCAGATTCAGAAATAATAGATGAACCCCCCCCTCCACACACACACACACACACACACACACACACGGACATACACACCTTCTTCTGCAGCAGACCTGCCAACACGAACACACACACATACACACATATAATACTGCATCATCCACAAATCAATAGAACCTGCTGGACTTCTCCGCGTACGCCGTTGATGTTTTGGAGTAAATTCATGCAGTTTGTGTCTGGATTGCGGCCTCATGCGGCCGTCTGCTACAGGTCGCTCCGCTCAGACATCCTCAGCTAAGTTTTGACCTCCTCGTGATCCCGAAGCCGTGATTCATCGCGCGCGTATTTCTGTATTTTTGTGTCTTATATCGCGTCGGAAGGAAACAAACAAAAGAAAGAGCAGCTGAATGTCTCCTTCGTATCTGAGAGGAGACGGCAGGACAGGAGCTGGAACGTTCCTGCCTCGGTGACAGTTAGGCAGCCTACATGGAGCGTTACCACGGAGACACAGGTGAGAAACGTCTCATGTTTTGACTCTTCACCTTGACGATGATGCTGCGAGCGTGAAGATCAAGAGATGGAAAAAGTTGAGTTTTGTGTACGGGGCCCCTTTTTTAAGAGAGAGAGAGAGAGAGAGAGAGAGAGAGAGATTAGAAAAAAAAAGAAAATAAGAATAAGGGCTTTCATCGAGCCGAACGCATTCAGAACGCTCAATGCCACCGAATTTACAAGAGGATCACTTCAGAAAGCAGAGGACGGCGAGAGAGACGGGCGAGAGGCGAGGGCACGCGAAAAGGTGCGCCCAACAAAACGCCCCTCCTCGTCGAGGTACTCAAAACGGCACGGAAACAAAAACTCCATTAGGAGCAAAAAGTCCCGCGCGGCTCCTCGCCAACACTCGGCGACACTCAAGGAGTCCTCCAGCAGAAGGGCTCGGTTTTTACATAATCGAAGCGTCTGAGAGAGTTGAAAACGATTTTTTTCGCCAAAATATTGAAAAAATGTCGAAAAGATGAGAGTAGAACTTATTATGATTACTTCACCATCCCACTGTGGCTGCAACTGTTCCACGGAGTCCACCTTCACCTTTTTTCACATTAGTTAAAATGGGAGAGGCGCGGCCTGCCGTTCACACACACACACACACACACACACACACACACGCTGCACGGGTCGTCCTGCGGCCCCGCGATTCATCGTCTCTCAGGTGAATGAGGTCACATTACAGGGGGGACGTTTCATCCGACCCACCGCCGGCCGCCCTGTAATGAGAAACCCTCTGAAAGCAATCTCTCAAAATAGGACCGCGTCTCCAAAACGGGATCGCGTATATTGATATGCAAAACGCGTCAAATTAAACGTCGGCTCAGGTGCATTGAAAGCGGCCAAACGTCGCTTTGAATCGTGCCGATCGGAGCCGCGCGTCTGAATGCCGTTATGCAAAACGCCGCGGACGTCGAAATGCGCTTCGTACAAAGGAGGATAAATTGTTTTCCCTCTCCGGGTATGAAAACACAAACTTATTTTGCAGCGGGCGACAGAAGTGGGACTTATATCAGATAAGAAGAGCTCCTCCGCCGTTACTGTTTTTTACATCATCATCAAATATTCAGGCTCTACCCAACGGCCAGGTTATTCAAACTGAAGATGACGGATCCCAAAGGCCCCCGCGTGTCCAAAACCCGTCTGATTAATGCTCTGTGACTGCAGCGCCGATACTCCTGCTCCTGAGAAAAATCATTGGAGGAACTTATTTCAGGAAATATCATTTGGATTTTGGTGAAAATGCTCCGAGTTAACTCCCGTCTGGCTGCAGGATCCTTGTTATCATCTTACCTGATCTTGGCTCGTCTCCCTCTTGGCTTCCCCTCGGTAAAATGACCTTCCCAAACCGGTAAGGGGATGTACGGTAAAGCGCCGTTCTCCATTTGGATCCTGAAACATTCATCTCTTTGAGAAAAAAAAACGTTCTGACTGTGACCTCTAAAACTTTCACTTTCACAGGCAGAAATTCCCAACAGGGGGATTTGTCTGTTCTCATTTGGAATAAACTGCAGAGGCACTGATTCAATCATTCCAATTTGGAATTCTGTCCCAAAGAATGCAATAAATTCTTTTTTTTTTTTTTTAAACCTGATGTTAAGATAATTATCTGAATGAGTCACAAACCAAGAAGCAATAAGTCAGTACAGTGGAGTGATTTGGAATATTTGCCTGAATCTATCTATCCATCTATCCATCCATCAATCCATCCATCCATCCATCCATCCCTCCATCATCCATCCCTCCATCCATCATCCATCCCTCCATCCATCATCCATCCCTCCATCCATCATCCATCCATCCATCCATCCGTCTGTTGGAATAACCCATTCTCCTCTGCAGCACTGCAGTCATGCAGATCAAAGTGCAGCAGGTACTTCCTCGAGCACATTATGACATCATTTCGTGGATCTGTTGTCGGGGAAACAATGGCTTCCAACAACACCACAGAGCAGTGATTCTCTTTTAATTCTCCTCCATGGGTGGATCCTGATGAAAACACGACATGGTCTGCTGTCATCGGAAGGTTTCATTTTCTCCTGAGCCTGGGATGAAAATATTGCGGCTTCTCTCCTCCCCCACACCCGGCGTAATGAGAGAATATTTCCCCAGAGTGCAAAAGCGGCTCCAAACTCTGCTTTCAGAAACTTTATTAAAGCAACTTAACTGATGATGATTTCACTGATTGCCTTCCTTTTGGACGCGCATCACCACACACTCACCCCCCGACTCACAAATGTCGAGTCCAAATTCGTTTTCTGAAGACGGGTCGGTTATCTTTGAGTTCGGGCGCTCGGTGGGGCCGGCTCGCTCCGATTGGAGTTGATCTGTTTGGTGTGTTCAGACATGAAACAGGTGGTATAACTGTGGAAACACCTCTGACTCAGAGGGATTGTATTTTAATACAAACGTCTGACACAACTCCAGCTGGCCAGACTCCGGCTGAGGCAAAAATCATTTATTGAATTGCCCAGTTAGTCGATGATCAAACAGTTGGGTGGGAAATTGCGTTTCTCAGCTGACATTTATCTATTTATCTTTCAGAGAGAGGATAAGAAAAAAAGAGGGAGGAATCAATCTGGAGTTAAAAATAAGTCAGCCGCAGCTGCTAGCTCGATATATGTCGTGTAATTCGACGTTAGCAACAAGTTCAACGTTGAAGTTCACAATCCGACGCGAGAGAGATATGAAGGCTGGAAATCCAACATCAAGCTGCGTTTGTGATGTTTATTATCAATAAGATGATGCAGAGATAACATCCAAGAGGACAAATGGACTCAATCCCTCAAATATACGGACGGATTAAACAATCTGGTGGGTCGGAAACGTCATAAAATCTAAATATGGCACAGTTGGCGTTGTGGATCGACATGAAATTGCCCAAATGTCAGAAATAAAAGCATTAAAGCCTTTAAAATGTGTTTAATAGATGGAGATCATAGGGACAAAAGCTACATAAAAGCTATGATAGTCTATGATGAAACAATAATAAACATATATATGGTTTATAGATATGTTTAAGTGAATTAATATAACATAATCTAAAATTAAAAGTGAGAACAAATAAAAACAAACTGTTTTCCAAATCAGACGTGTACATTTTTTCTCTTTATATTTAAACATACAGACAATTTTCTGCATTTTGTGCGACTCTGACAGGGCTGCACGCAGATATTTTAAGAGCCCGAGGCTGCAATCCAAGTTTGGCACCGCAAAACCACTGACGGAAGGCTGCACACTGGATGACACAACACGTCTAAACACACACTCTGTCACACACAAACACACACACACACACGCACGCATGTGCAGACACACACTCCCTCCGCTCGCAGACATATGGTGATTTCATGTTGGCGTTTGTCTAATGTAGTGAAGCGCCGGGGACTGGAAATATTCCAGCCACACGTGCAAAAAATGAACACTGACGGCCACGGATTCTTACTTTAACCCATAGATTTAAACGGGAATGTTTTTTTTTGCAGATGGAGAGGGTTTGCGTGTCTATTTGCTGATGTGTTGCCTGTTTTTAAGTCTTACTGCTAATCTGGATTGGATGCAAACTACAGAATGAACACAGCTGCTATCATGATAGCCTTATTATATTAATAATTACTTATATAACCAACGCATCAAACGTAAAAATGTTTAAATTTGACTCATTATACTTCAGGATTTCTCTTAACAAACCACGTGCATCCATTTTATTCTCCTCCTTATTATGGCGTTCTCCGTGTGAAGTAGGATCTGTGTGCTAAACACGGACTGCTGCAGGTTGAAGACTCGTGGCTATTAAAAAAAAATAAAAATGTCCTCTCTGTGGTGAGAGACACCCATGAACACACGGCGAGCGCGCCAGTGTTTGGCTGTAATCCTCGATTCTCAGTCCGCCGGCGTTGCCAGTTGAGAGCAGAGCAAATAGAAAAGTATTGCGAACGGCTCAGCGTCTGCAGCGGATCAACGTGTCTTTGTACATTAAACCGAAAAAAGACAAGAGGGATGAACACGGAGGTGGAGACACAGCGAAACGCAGCAACAATCACTGAGAGTCAACAGGACGAACGGTGCCACTCCACTCCGGTCCGTGGTCTGAATGTGCACCTGTTTCTCCACGTTTTCTAAGTTTTCTACGTCTCACTTGTCAATAAAAAGTGCGGAAACTCCTGCAAATCATCAACAACGACAAGACAACAAAGGCATCGAGGTCCAAACGTGCAGGACTCAATTAGCTCCTTTTTGATTGACATGTTGATTTAAGATGAAGTATTTTCCGCCCCTGCTCGTAGCACGCGTGGCGTTACAGAGAGTCCTGCGGCGTTGCGTGCGTGAAGTGCTGAAAGTCTTCGGTTCCTCCTTTTGAAATGTAAATGACACGTTTTAATAGAGTCGCCAGGGTTTATTTCTAATCGGACGGGGACGGCGAAGGAATATTTTCAAAGCAAATGTTCCTGGAAATGCTGCACGTCTTTTAAACACACAAAAACAACGACTGGGTGACTGGGCGGGTGAATGGATGAGAGGATGAAACAGGTGGATTTAGTCGGGGAAAGGACCGCCGCGCTCCGTCACGTCGGCGTGTCGAGGCTCTGGAGGACCGGCGAGGGAACCCGTCCACCCGTACTTATTTTCTCATTAACAACTGTTGCATCAACAGGCTCATTCGCACCTTCTCCCAGCTCCCTGTAGCACAACCTGCTGTTGCCAAGGTAACCGTGGCAGTTGTCAGAGTGTAATGCAGCACTAACGAAGTCTAAAGCCAAACAATGTGCCGCCAGTCCTTGAAGCCCATCACACAATTGAGTCATTATTAAGTCTGAAAGTTGTAAAGGTTACCGACACAAAGTGGAACTAGTTTAAGTTGGATCGTCCCGAGACAGGGGGGGAGGAGGGGGGGGGTTGATTTTAATGAGTTTGCCCGCTGCAGATTGACCACACAGCTGAATCTCATCTTGTAAAATGATGGCTGGGAACACCGGTCCTACATTTCCCAAGGGAAATGAAGGACTGAAATGTCTGGAGATAATTATTTCCTCCATTTTCCGGCCTGCCCCCTGCCCTCGGCCTCCGTGTCCCATCTATGACTGACCTGTGTTCCCCAGGAGACTCACGTGTTTGTTTGTGTGTGTGTGTGTGTAAATAATATTAACAGTTCAATAATTGTCACAGAATAACAGGACATTTAAAAAAAATCAATGTGAAATTAAGTCAATAATTTTTTTAAATTGTGTTTATTGTCTACATGCATCATGTGATTTTTTTAATTAAAAAAAAAGAAAAGAATAATTATCGGGGTTTTAAGGGTTAAAGCTACGACGCACCTATACAAGCAGGCTCCAATTATGCAACATATATAAATATAAATGTACACATATTTTCCAGATGGTCCTCCTCGTTGTTTAGTCTCTCTCTCTCCCTCCCTCTCTCTCTCCCCCTCTCTCTCTCTCTCTCTTTCTTTCCTTCCATAATGGTGTCAGTCAGCGCTCGCTGCTGTTTCGGTGCCCGGCAGGTGTGCCGTTTGATGCAGCCGTCGTTGCCTTCAGCTTTATTCTTCAGTGTTTTATTCATGATTCTACCTCTTAACTGAGGTTCACAGAGATTTGTAAGTAGCGGTGCGTTAGCAGTCGAAGGTAATTCTTCATCCGTTTGTGTCTTCGGGCTCGTTTGCCCCCTCCATGTTTTAGTTTGTTAGCGCTGCCGCCTGTTTGCATTTACGTGTTGGGTTATCTTATTTTATTATCTATTTTTCTGCCTCCAAACCCTTAAAAATTGGAAAATCGATCGGTTATTGACTTCACTTCAAGGCAAACTGTTACTTAGCATTACCCAGATAAATTATATTAGTAAACCTTTAATAATAGAATCCGCCATGAAGAAAGTACTCGCGCTGAATTCTGACGTAAACAAAACCAAGATGAGATTCTTAATTTCCCTTAAATCTCTCTTTACTCTGTATTAGCTGAGTATCATTTCACGCCGACGCCCCCAGAATGCATCCTGATATACTATATTTGTTATCTTTAGGCTGACTGAAAGCAGCTTTCATCTTGAAGATGGACGCACCGATGGCTACGTCAGACTCTAAGAGGTTAATTAGCTCACCTGGGATGCGTTCACGGATCGTATCGTTAAATATGTCAATTCTACGTCTTTGTGATAAAAGACACCATCATCTCGTCCCGTCTTGATGCTTCCTGTTCCCCTACATGCCACGTTGTTTTTACGTCTTATTCAGGAATCCTTTCGTTTTCATGTACTGCCTGCTCTTTACCGATTCGTGACCCCACCGTGAACCCACCCCCCCTCTCCTCCGGCTGCGAGGTCTGAGGTCTGCAGATGGACCCGTGTTGTGAAATGTGCGAGTGGCATTACATTCTCCTCAACTAATTTGTTTGGCAAACTAATTGCATATGAACAGAATACTCATGAGGGGAGAGTGTGAGCAGCATAATTTGTCGTTGACGGAGCTGCAAGATCGATGACAAGAAAACAAAACTTCACCAGGCAGACGCACACTCGGAAGTGTTTGAATGTCATAATTACACTTGGTTCCGTGGAGGTATTTGTTTTGGTGTTCGCGTTCTGGTCTGGACTTGGACTTTCTTGCAGTCGATAAGTAAAAACTAGAATCAAACGCCGACTACAGAGTATTTTAGAATACTTTGTGGAACTCCACTACCTGCCAATAACCACACTATGGGAAAGGTTAAGTAAAGCCAAAGAAATTGGACAAGTTGGCACAGCTGAAGCCATGGCAGGTTATAAAAATTGCAAATGTCTGCTTATTAATTTTTCAGGAATACGGGGGCTTCTCCGCAGGCTGTGCGCACCTGCACGAGTGTTTTTATCGTCTCCTCGTGTGTAATATCAGACCTCGGCGGAGAGGATTAGATCCATAGTGGGGTTTTAATAAAGAGATATGGTGGCTGAGGGGTGATTATCCACATTTCGGTCGATTTGGCCTCGCTGCTGTTTGACTCTCATCTCTCCTCATTCCACGTGGAGACCACAGAAAACAGCTAAAGTCAAAAACGTTGACACGATGGACCGGAGGAGGGATTCTGGAGTCACTCCGTTTGACGTTTGTGAGTGTGTGTGTGTGTGTGTGTTTGCTGGAAATAGCCCGTTTCCTACAGGGAGATGGCGAGCGCTACTGGGAGGCAACCAGTCAAAATAACCAACACACGGAGCTAAAAGCGGCGATCCCTCGATAGGTGACACCCCGAGGGTACGAGGGAGAATCCACACGCCAAGTCACCGCCATCAATAATCAGAAAGATATCATAAAATATGTAATCTCCATACAAAACACATTCCGACGCACCGCACGGTTATTTGCTTTTGACTGCTGCCGTCTAAACCCGGCCCTATATAAAGTCTCCGACGGCGACACGAGGGGGCGAGGGATGATGATGGGCGTCGTCACATGTCAGCACGGTGAATATTTTCACAGAAGGAGCAGGGGTAGAAGGGTCATCCATCTTTCTGTGGAGACAGAAAGACAAATAGGCTGACACTCTCTTGTGAGTGGCTGTCATAGATCTCTCTCATCATTATTGAGCTGCTGGGGACCGGCGCCCCATCAGCCCGTGTCACACCGCCTGCATTTTCACTCAGCCATGGCACGCAGGATCAGACACAATGAGCTCCTCTCCACCGCGTGTGTGTGCGCGCGCGTGTGCGTGCGTGCGGAATCGTAAGAAGACGCCGACGCTTTTTCAGGTTTGGAATGTGTTCTGTTTTGTTACTCCGCATATTGCTTTTGCTTATTAAAAGTGCCGTGGGGGAGGGGAATATCTGATGGAGGCCTTGTTTGTTTATTGGGAAAACAAAAAAGAATCTATCATTACAGCAAAAATTTTAATAACTTTTCAGATACAATTATAAATTCAATAAAACATTTTTACGGTGAAACAGCATCAAATACACAAACTAGGATGGAGTTTTTCACCCGGTGGTCCCTGGGGGTATTGCAGGCAATGACAGCGACTTCTGTAACATTTTAATGTTGCTTGATTATTTTTATTTGTATTTTTTTTATCATTTATGCATCTCCATCCCTCTGTGAGCGTGGATTTTCTACACTGGTGTACCTGAAGAATAATTACTGGGCTAAAATGGAGACAGGAAATGAGATGAGACGGTCCCTGTCCACCACTGAACAATAAGAAACAGACTGTTTCTAACTCAACATACACATAAATCTCACAAACAGGCAAGAAAAAAACCTCATCTCAACCCCTGACCGCCCTCCTCCACATGGGAGGTCCACAGGTTGCTTCGGCAGGCCAACACAGGTTGAAAACCCCTGACCTAGGAGATATTGACACGCCGTGACCCCTCGCGTTCAGCTTTATTTCATCGTTCTCTGTAACTTTGTTGTTGTTTTTCAAAGCCTTTAGAAATTCTACGAATCTCCTCCAAAGCCTGACCCGGGAGGAAATGGAGCCGAGAATAGAACGGGAACGAGTCGGTCGATCTAAGCAATACGGCCATCGCATCACAGGGTACATCCAGCTGGCCTGATCTGTTTGCTTTCTGGTTGGCTGGACGGTGTAATCACCAGGTGCAAGAAAATCTCATTATCCCGGGTCCTGATCTTGGCGTCCTGGGCTGAATAGCAAGTGCGGTTGGTTGGAGTATTAAAACTTTGACCCCAGCGTTAATAAGGCTTGATTTGTTTGGTGTTAAGGATTTTGGCAGCGTGCGAGCCGTGTAAAACTAGTGATAAAAAACGCTCCGATACAAGGAAGTCCGGGGCTCAAAATTCGACCCAGGTAGCTTTCAGCAGTGACGTGTGCTGCAGCACCGAAAAGACTGACGTACTCGTTCCATCACGGAGCTTCAAAGAACCAAAAATTTTTTAAAAAAAGACACTGCAGTCCTAGAATTTGATTTTTTGTGAGACTGGGAATGAAATATTTTTAAAAAATACAAAAAAATCCCAAAATAGAAGGTAAAAGCTTTTCCTGTACAGTCAGAAAAACGTCCTTTATTCCACCGAACTCCAACTCTGATATAGATATATATCACTCACTGATAGGAATGAATTGCCTGTCTGCTGCTGCGTAGTAAAAATTCGATATAAATCATTAAAGGTGGTAATAACAACGCTGAGCTATTAAGCCGGGCCTTTGGACGGAAGAGTCAAATGTTGAATTTATGAAGCTCCACCGGTTTGTGTGTTTGTTTGTGTCTTTTCAGTGTGTGTGTGTGTGTGTATGTGTGTGAGGCTAAGACAAAGGAGCAGACACGCTCGCCCCTTGAGATTATGGTGCAATAAAGAAGGATGAGCGTGTCCGGAAAGCTCCAGAACGCGCTCCAGACACAGCCTTACTGGAAATCAATCCGCTCGGTCAGGCCTCCTGCGTACTGGGTTTAAGTGGGAGTGATGGCAGGAGAGAGAGA
>OMNV01009275.1:11731-24950 GCA_900303265.1 Brotula barbata | reverse complement strand
CACACACAGAGGAGAGCCCACTCTCTCTCTCTCTCTCTCTCTCTCTCCGCCGGAGCCCCCACGAAAACAAACACGGGAGGAAAGAGTGAGAGAATTCTCCTTTCATCTTCCGCCCAAACTTTCCTCCAGTTTGTATTTGTAAGTGCCGGTACCGCCGGGGTCAAGTGAGTCAAAGATCAACAGTGGCACTCGATATTAGGTTTTCCTTTGCTACAAAGCGGAGACGAGAGTGATTTTTTTTTTTTTTTTGCTCTTTGCCTGTGAATGCGTCAAATGTGCCTCGTCAAACACAAAAGTTCCCACACCAAACACAATGTGATAGAACACTAAGAGGATGTGGGTGCTCGTCCAAAAACAGAAATCTGCTAAGGAGGTGTTGAACGCACGCACACACACACACACACACACACACAGACACACACACACACGGACGCGGGAACTGTTGAGTTTCTTCTTCTTCCTTCCACTTTATCGGCGTATTTGAATTCCGTAGATGATGTAGTGACGCGTTTGTCGGGGTGACTTTGGCGTCTTCATTTCCATACTGACGTGCTGAGGAGTTTTGCGCCGCATGCTGACGAGACGGGACGTCGCGCGAGGACAGCTGGGTAAAGGACGACGTAAATCTGGCGCGTTTACGCCATGTGTTTCCCGGTTGGAGAAGCAGCTTCCTGTTTCCTGTGCCAGCGTGGCGTGGATCGACACAAACAAAGACGGCGGTTGCGTTCGTTGTTGTTTTTAATCAAATTCCATACGAGCGCCGGCCAACGACGTTACGGCTCCGATCGATAATGAAATGTCAGTCTTGGCATTATGACAAATCCCAGCAATCAGATCCATCGCCGTACCGCCGCGTCGTGAAGGCGATTGCCATTTGAGTACTCTCAGGAGTACACGCCCGTACGCGCCGGACGCAAAGGTAATATTTTCGAGCGTGGAGTCATTACGGTGAAATATTGATGATAAAATACTCAAAGCCAAGCGAGCAGGTTCGGGTAGAGAGACACCGGGAGCAGGAGAGTGTTGGAAAATGAAGTGATCGAAAATTCACACATGCCCCATACTGAGGTTTATTCATAAACCAAGCTGTCGCTCGTCATTTGGCCGGGGCCACTTAGAGCTCAGGGGGAAGAGACGCCATCCAGGCCGCCGTCGGAGCGGACGACCGCATGTTGTCAAGTCAATGCTTCGCCTTTGAAATCTTGGACAATGACTTCCCTGTAAGGCGAGAAAGGCTGACCTTCAACAAATCACAGCCGGCTTTAAAGAGCGCCGTCTGTCTGTCCGCCCGCCCGCCACGTCTGTCAGGGCCGAGCAAACGCGCCGCACGGAGATACGGAACAAAGTCTGTACGTTTCTGTTCTTTGGTTGACTTCAGACCAGAATGTGATGATGTACCTGTTGAACACAGACAGCACTGCAGCGCGCAGCAAGAGGGCAGCAGACGAGCACTCAGCTGTCCTCCAGGCTCCAAAGACCGCGGATCCCGCTCATCTTATACCTAGAACGCTCTAATTTGACCTTTCCCTCCGTTGTGTTTTCACCGTCCAACACGTGGTGCCCACACCTGACGGCTGCACGCTGAATAAACCGAGCTGGCCCGGTAACAATCTTATGATGAATATGAGGAAAAACGAGCAGAGGTTCATCTGTGGAAGCTGGGACTCCCTCTTCAGGTTCCCTGTGGCTCGAGTTTATCCAGCTCAGGCGATGAGATGATTTGCTTGAGGCGAGAGCTCGCGGCGAAGAGCCCGGGGCGGAGACATCAAACGGCAAAGAAACGCCGAGAGGAAGGAGAGAGGAGCGAGCCAGCCTGTCCCCTCCATCAGGACCGTATCAATTTCTGTCAACACACACCGGATGAATACGCAGAAGCAAGCTGTAAGGCTCTCCGGAATTCAATTAGAGCTTTCGGAATTTTCCTCACCAAAAGACGCCGCCCACCAAATTCCCTCCCGGCGGCAGGACGAACGCACGACGAATACAAATGGAAGAAAACGCGTTCGGCGTTCCAAGGTTTTAAAATGGTGGAAAAAGGAATCAGAGAGCTCGCCGGATAAATAGGTGGAAGACTGCGGTCGGGTGTGTGGACGAGGATGAGGAGGCTGCATGCCTTCCGACACCCTGCCACGGCCTTTTGACAGTCCACCCCCGTGTAGATAGGCAACCACAAATGAGCTCATTTAAAACCAGACAATTGCCGTGGCGAGGCTAAAAGTCAGACGGGCAACTCTGACAGGTGTCAGGGTAAAACACTCCACACCGCACCTTCAAGAGGAGTACCCACGCTCCCCGCCAACAGACCCACGGACGGACGGACGCACCCACGGACGGAGGGACGGATGGACCCACGGAGGGACGGATGGACCCACGGACGGACGGCCATGTTTCAGGGCAAAAAAAACAGATTCAGGAGTTCTCAGGAGAGGAGATGCTAATGGAGGACGATACAGGCTGCACCAACAGCCTCTCATCCTCACCACGAGATGAATCTGAAGATGTTCAGTTATTCCACCTTCTTCATTATTACGTTCATCACTCAAATTTCTCAACATTTAGACATTTAGACGCAGCTGACCTCACCTGAATACTTAAAAATACTGATTACACTTACATGATTCATGTTTTCACCTCATTTTACCACATAGATGGATGGATGGATGGATGGATGGATAGAAAGATAGATAGATAGATAGATAGATAGATAGTCATCCAGTGGATGATGATAACAACAAATCACCAACAATAACAAAAAACAAAAGAAGCAGCGTAGAATATAAAGAATAATATAACATGATAGATGTGACCTGACTACATTCTTACTCCGTACTTTTGACTGCATGATTCTTCCTTTCGTAGGTGTGTGTGTGTTTCTCTCTCTCTCTCTCCTGATTTATGACACACACTGATTCATGGCCTGTTGCTGCTGCGTCTCTCTCCGTTCGTCCTGTTGTCACCTCTTATTTAAAGCCAAACATTCATACTGGAATTGATTTTTTGACACCAGTGTTTTTTTTCTTCTTCCTGTGTTTTTTTTGTTGTTGTTGTTGTTTTTTTTCGTGACGCCCCTAGCCGTTACCCGTTCGTCCGTCGTGACAGCTGAAGAAACAGACATCACGCCGGACTCTTTATCCGTTTACTCGCCGTGGAAACACATCCTGTCACTGAGGGAGCGTACAAAAGTAAACCTTTACCTTCTACACTTTCATGCCTGTCTGCATCCCGGAGAACCTCAACAACAACAAGCGCTCCTCATCACCTCCTCACGAGTCTAATTAGAGCCACAAAATACCAACAGTGTCTCCTCAGTGAGACACCCAGAGACACTTTGGCAGCCCCGGAGCGCTATTTCAATTAATTTATTTACTCACTTTTACTTATCAAGTTTTTCAGAAGAAAACCGCTGCAGAGTCTTATTATAGGGACATAACAGAGCTCGATACAAAGAGATTTTCCTTTCTTGTAAATTACCAGCAGGGTGAGCGAAAGGTTACCGAGTGTGTCCAATTAAAAGCAGGAAAACGATCGTGATGCGGCTGGGCGGAGAGCAAACCGAGCGCCGACCGAGAAGAAATACGCCGAGCCTCGGCTTTGGCAAGAGAAAGCCCTGCTCGGATTCCCCCGTCCTCTATCTGCAGCTGACGGCTCTCAATCAATCCCCGTCCGTTTCTTCCTCGCCGCACCTGAAGGGGACGCCGGCTGCGTTAGCGTCTTATCGATTATTCATATTTCAAGGCTTTACATTCGGACAGACGCCGCTAAATATATCACAGATATATCAGGCCTGACGCGGCGAGGAAGAACTTCTTGACAGACGATGCTGGAACTTTTGTGTGTGTGTGTGTGTGTGTGTGTGTATTTGTCTCTGATACGTGCCAAAAGCACACACAGGGCCAGTGTGTTTTTGTTGTGCGCATGTGTGTGTGTATTCTTCCTCTCTCCTGCTGACACTGTGTGGGTGATGGATGGCAGTTGTGCATACGGCCTGTTATGTCACACACACACACACAAACACACACACACACACACACTTGGCTGGGCGTTTCAATGAGCAGCCTTATTACACGGACATAACCAGGATGACAATGCGCTCTAATGGAGCATGTTAACGCTGTGTCACACTCCCTCCTCCTGCATATTCCCACTAATCTGGACATATCCGCCCCCCGGCATGTTGGTCCGTCGCTAATGAGACAATATCCCCCCTGCTTTGGCTTCAAACAAAGAAACATCTCCTAAAGTGACGCTTTCTCGCCCGCTCTCTCTCTCTCTCTCTCTCTCTTTCTGTGATACAGATGTGGGATTATATAACATCAAATGTCTAGAATCGTCTATTTCCTGTCATGTGCAGTCATTCATCTTCAGAACCTTCCGGCGCTAACACACAGCATTCTTCCAGCCCCGTTGCTCCTACAGGTGCCCCGTTATGATGGATGGAGGCCCAGCTGCAGGTCCCTGACTGATGGGACCCAAATCCTGGTACCTGAGTTTGTTTGCATTTCCTCTCTGGGCTCCGACTGTGACAGAGTGAGACGAAGCTCCTTCATGGGAATATCAACAAAAACACACACACACACACTCCTTGGCTCGTGCATTTAACGTACAGAGCCAGGATTTTCAACCCCTGGTGGTCCGCTGAGGTACTGCAGGTGACTTCAGAAATGTAAATTTCCAAAGCAATTAAAATGATTTATTGTTGTCCAATTTATACATTTTTAATTTCTATGTCTTGTTTGAGAATAAATACTATCCATCTCAATAAAAATGTGCAACTCCGCCCGCCACGAGAGTGGATTTTCAACAGCGGCATAAATAACGGGCTAGGCTGGGGACATAAAAGGACATGAGCCTGTCCCCGTCCACTACTGGACTGACAAGAAGAGACAGATTGTGTCCAACTCAGCACATCCATAAATCTGAGTGATAGTTAAGAAAGAAAACCTCCAAATCTCAGCGACTGTCCTTCACCCCATACATCAGAGGTCCACAGGTTGGGTCTGAATCATGAATGAGGTCCCTGGGACGACAGAGGTTGAAAACCCCTGGGGGCTGTGCACAGTCATCTCATTTCCTGTCCTCCAGACTTCCATTGTACCGCTGCACCTGCTGCCGTTTCCAGACTCCACCGGTTGGACTCTAGAAGGATCCGGTGAACGTCGACCGTTTGAATACTTTCAGAGATCGGTCATACTCTTCGTCATTAAGTAAGACTGAATGAATGTCTCCTCTTCACAGCGAGGGAGCTCCCGTAGTTGTAAACAGGATCGCTCTGTAAACGAGGAGCAGACTGAAGCCATCTGCTGCAAACTGCTGGTTTACAGGAAGACACGGGAGGAAGATTAGATCTCCTCCTCACGATTATCGACATATTTTAACTATTCTATTTCTTTTGTTAACCCTGAAGTCTAATTTCCGTCTTTCCTAATGACACGGGATGATCCCCTCTAATATGTTTGCTTGTTTGTGCGTGTCTGAATGTCCCTGGATTTTTTTTTTTTTTTTTTTACAGACTAGAAATAGAAGATGACCTTAATCTGATTGATGAGCGGGTTGAGCGCAGAATACTAAAGCCGTCTGCGCCACGGCCCCGGCCCCTGTTGGCTTATAGCTTAAGGTCACCGCATAGTGACAGAAATGGGAATGGAAAAAAAAGACATTTCATCTCGGCGCTGGCCTGAACCTCCGAACCCTCATCACGGCCTGTCTCGGTCTCGCCGTGTTTTTGTGCAGCCAGACATGTCATGGCGAATTAGGTGGACTCACTCTGCAGTAATTGGTTTCTGGGGAAAGGTTTTTAGGCTGACATTAGGAAAAGGGTGACTTCCCTCCCTTGTTAATTGAGTCAGTGGTCAGAGTCAAAGAACGCGGCCGAGATGTTCCTCCACCATGAACGCCGGCATTAAAAGGACGGCGGCTTAAAAAGTTTCTGCCGACTTTGATTTGGGTCAATAAAAACTTGTCCGGCGTGCCACCGTGGTCTGCGTGGACTGTGTGGGAACCCGTACAAACAGAGGTGAGCGGATAATGGCTGGACGGACGCTGAGGTAACTCCTGATGCAACCGCAGCTCGTTTGCTCCGGACAACACGGAGTCACCGTGTCACGCCGGGTGGATCTGCAAATATTCAAAGTTGGACGTTTAGGATGCCACGACCCTCCAAGTCCAAGTCCAAACTACGACGTTTACACATTTACGTCCGCCACGAATTCATCAAAGGGAGCAAATCAAGAGCTACTGACTTAAAAATCAGAACCCACAAAGGGAAAACTGCGTAAAAAGCCTTAAAATATAAGGAAAAAGAAACCCAGGGAGAAGCTCCTTCAGCACTCAAGGTTTTTTCTGCAAGCTAAATTTTTAATTATCAGTGACATCATCTGGGAAACGCTGACTACAGTCCTCCTCAAAGTCATCAGCACAAAACCGACACTGACCGCTGTCGCCACGACGCCGTCTGACTTCCCATCAGCGGATCGGATCAAAGGCTCTTTACGGTGACGGAATTCAGCCGAAGGGAGACGCAGCGACAGAGTGACGCTGATAAAACACACAGATAGGAGATGACGACGACGGGTGGAGGACGAGCGGGGTGGGAGATAGAGAAGATGATGGATTGACGGCGCTCGGGTTGTAGCAGCGAGCGGAAAGCGTGAGCGAAATCGTGCCCGGCGGTATCGCGGGCGGCGTGAATTGGCCGCGGCGAACCACGAGCTCCAAGGGCACGGCGAAAACAAACACAGATTACAGATTAAAATCACTCGCCGTCGTTGGCGTCGGACGCCGGCTAACGGCGGGACGTCTGGTAGGCGTGAAATCATCCTCACGCTGAGTGACCATGACCCGCGTTGACATGTTTACTTTGGATTGGTGTGATCTGGATAAAACGGCTCCGGGCTGAAGAGATTCACCTTTTATCTCCCAGCAGGAAGCGTCTGTGGGCTGGGTAGACAGACAGCGTGTGGGATCCTTCGCTTCCTGTTGTAAGCGGCACGGCGAGCGGTGGCATTGTTATTAAACCGCGGTGCATACAGGGTCAGCCCATTTAGTCGGTTATTTTCAGCTCGCCCGGCCGCGGCACAATTGGCGTGCGTGGGTTCCAGCCGTGGCTAAAGTCATATCTTTGACAGCACTATTTTGTTTTGAAAAGCAGAACGCCGTTATCGTTATCGTTCTCGTCGCGCCTCTGATGATGAGGGCGGCGATGATGACGGTGACGCCGGCGGCCGGGCGGGAAGACGTTTTATTTTGATGAACCCGTGCAGACGTTTACGTAGGCGGCGTGGCTGAAATAATGAGCTGTCACTTTAGCGGACATGGAAACGTATTACACTCACGCGCGAATACTTTGTAATGTTGGTCTGTAAAGCTTTGGATGTGTAAATGATTCAACATCTGACATCGGGATTCACATCCTGACTCAAAACGGAGATCAGTGCCAAGAATTTATTAGTATTTATGAGGGCCGGACGATTAATCTCACCGGTGAATGAATGAATCGGTTATTTCACTTTAAGGCAAAGAGTTCAGGGTTATTTAAAGGACTTTTTTTCTTCTTTTTTTTTTACATTGATGAAAAGTATTCAAAGAAGTATTGCACACAAAAAAGTTCTGACTAAAAAACAATTAGACTTTACAAAAATCATTTTTAAGGCATAAAACCGTTAATTTCCCTTTAATATTCTTTCTTCTGGATGCGTCGGGCATCATTTTGCACAGATTTCCCCAGACAGCATCCTGATATATTTGGTATTTTTGGAAGCTTTGGGCCTCGTGCAAGAATTTAAATTCAAACTGTAAGATGGATCCGATGGTGTTAAGAGAGTTTAAGATTAAAGAACTATTATCTCCTAAGGACAAGCTGACATACGCGTGTTCAAAATCAAAAATCAAATCAGACTCAGGGAGAAAAAAAAACAAAACGTTCACCATCGTTTGTTTCCGCGTAAACACGTCTGCAAATACGCTCAATGTGACGTGAGGGGGGCATTCCGATGCATCATCTGAGGCAAATTGGGATTATATGAACAGAATGAACGCTCGCAGAGGAGTGAGTGTGAGCAGCATCGTTTGTAACAAGATAACAAGAAAATGCAACAGGAACGCGAGAACGTGTTCGACCTTCATCAGTCAAAGTTACGTTTCTGTAAAAACGTCTTCAAAATCTCGGGTCCCGGTCGACGTATTGCGTTCGCCTGTGCGTGCAGACGTCTAATCTGAATGAAATACGTCTCCTGCTCTGCGTTGTTTCTGATCAACGCGGCCCCTGATTAGATTTGCATTCCGGTGCGGTCCCTGACTTTCTTCTCGTCCTGAGAGTCGCTGCATCTCGTTTGAAAGTCAATAAATAAAGGCTGCAGACAAACAACAACGACCGAATCATTCTGGGAATACATTTAGGATTATAGCGGAATGATCATTTTAATAACTGCGGTATGTTTCCAAAAAAAAAAAAAAAAAAAAAATCTAAAAGTTGGCAAAGCTAAAACCAAGGCAGGCTGTAAAAATTGAAAATGTCTGCTTATTAAAGTTTGAGAAGTAGCGGGCTTATCTACAGGCTGTGCACACCTGCACGAGTGTTTTTATCGTCTCCTCATGTGTAATATCAGGACTCGGCAAAGAGGATTAGACCCACCGAGGGGTTTTAATAAAGCAATATAGTCGCTGTGAGGTAATTATCCGCATCTCCGATTTGAGATTACTGCAGTATTACTCTCGTTTCTGCGTACTCGTGGCGGAGTAACGGCTGCGTCCGAGAGACGGCGCTCCCTGATTTTCTTAAAGGAAAATAAAATCAAAAACCCCGCCTGAAGTCAAACGGCGATAAGATAGACAAGAGGAAGGATTCTCGGGGCTCATCCGTCTGACATGATTGGTGTGTGCGAGCGCGCGTGTGCGTGTGTAATCTTGGGCGTGTGGGGGCGGCTGCAGTGGCAGTTGGAATGGCGTGCGCGTGCCTTTCTGTGTTGCCTGCATCAATGTGGTTGGCTGCGTTAAACTAAGTGGGATCCGTTTCAGCGCTGACGGTAAGGCTGGGTTTCATGTAGCAGCTCTAAATTGCTGCCAGTCCATCCGTGGCATAGCAAACAGGAGACATGGTGTGATGATAAACATGAATAATAAACAAGGATTGCAGAGGGAGCGATGAGAGACACACAGCGAGCGAGAGAGAGAGAGAAATCACAACGTAATAGTGACTTTAATGGAGGCGCATGTAGCGTCACGCGGGCCGGGCAGTTATTGTTCAAATTGCTCTCGCATGCTCGTCTCTCGGAGGCCTTCGTCCTATCCGTCAGTAGGGGGCGCTGCAGAGGTGTAATGTCGTTCAAAGAGCGCTCGTTTTATAACTAGAGTCTGACTGAAGCCGTGCGACGGGCCGTTCCTTCAGAGCACGGACACGCCCACCGCTGGGATCGGCTCGTTCTCCTCCTCCTCTACGTCGCACCGTTTACCTGCCGAGGAATGATTTTGCCGTCTTTTAACCATTTACTGCAAATGGTGGTGTTTCTATGGAAAAGATGAATAAATTATGGCTCTCGGTTGAGTTCTGGTTGCAGCTTTGGCGTTCACGGTCTGCGTAAAAACCAATGACCGACCGCCGCCGCTGCAATCCACGCGATCTCATTTATGACAACTTTGGCCACGCCTTTGTTGCGGGAGGCGGATCGCTTTTCAGCCGGTGACCACGTGTTGGTTATGGCTGCAGGGGCGAATGTTACCGCCGTATTCTGATGTTAGCGTAGCAACTCCTCTGCCTGCTGTCGGCAGTTTGGGCCGTCGTGGACAAAAGTTAACAAAAGTGAGGGTAATCTAACAAAAAGTTGTAGATGATGGCCCCTGATTGCAGCATGAGACACATAGACGGACATTTTAGAGCTTTGGGGACCAAATTCTGACAGCTTTGGAAATTAAGGACCTTAATCTGACAGTTTGGCTGCTGCTGCTGCGACCGACTCTTCTATAAACCGAGCGGTCGATACCAGCAGGAGGACGTTTAGTAATGCGATGCAGGTTACACGGGGTATTTTTCGTGGCTATCGAACGCTGGTGGATCATTCAAACTCCCTTTTGCAGAATTGGCATCCCGAGTTAGCCTCCTCTCCAGATTGTGTCCGTTTCCTCCAGCTCTTCCTCCTCTTTGCCTATTCAGTTTTTTGGCCAGTGCTTTGGCAGAACCTTTTTTTTTTTTTTCTTTGCTCAATTTCCAAAATGTGAGGCAAGATTTTATTTTATATACAAAGTAAATCTAGTCTGATAGATTACTGTATATTATATCATATATCATAAAATGGTATATTCTAACATACAATATGACATCCATCAATATATTATATTATATTACATTATATCACACTGTATTATATTATATTATATTATATCCATCTCAAGCAGCGATATACACAGAAACAAACATTGAGATCAAAGTAAATACTGCACATCTACACTTTAATCTGCGAAATCTGACGTATTATTTGTTCAATGAAATAATCCCGGTTCTATAAAACGTACGGTTCACTAATCCCAGCTGTGGAAGCGTTGCCACAGCTGTATGAAACCGACTAATAGAGTGTCATCACTGTGCTGTTATATGTATTTTACATGCGTCGTGTTGTTTTTTTAATCTTTATAAAGTTTGATCGTTTGATCGATTCTACACCATTTGTTCCATTTTTGCTGGCGCACCACCGCCGCACCGGCACAAGTATTGCTCCTATAACTTTCCAAAACGAAGGAGCAACAGCCCAGAGCTCACATCATCATTTGCGCCACACTTACTTATTGAATACACACTCTTTCCCAAATGAAAGCATTTAAAGGGCTTTCAGCTGTGACTGTAATATAAGTCAATCGTTTATCTCCCTATCTCTCCTCATTAGTGAAATCTCCAGGCTACCACACTGCAGATTATTGTTTTGTTGTGGAAGATTGTGATTTCCTAAGCACTTTGCCAGAGCCATTAAAGTATCATTTCCTTTACCAGAATCCCTCCTCAAGTCGTTCCTGATAAGTGATTTCGGGTCACCGCACGTTTTTATGTTCGCTGTCAAAGAATGAAATGTTTGTTTTGGGTGATGAAGAAGGCGCAGGAGTTGGATTTCATTTGAGCAACGGCAGGACGTAAACAGCCATAATCCTGGAGCAATTATTAAAAATATACATCAACTCGCCGGGAAGGGCGGAGACGCACGACGGGAACTCGGTCTTCTTAATTCGGGCGGCAACGGCGAGCGCAGCTGAATAATTGAATCTGTTGGGCTTTGGAATCTTTTCGCGAGCGCCACAGCTCGAAAATTGGTTCTGTTCTTTTCTGAGGGAATTTTGCAAACGCGGTGACGAGCGGCACAAACTGCTGAAACCAATCTGAGCGCGGAGTTTTGTGTATTTCACATTCACAGAGGAAAATTCAAGCGACATGTTGGAATCTGCAGCCTAACAGCTCATTACTGCTACTTTGTGGTTCAGCATTTTGCCACTAGAGCTCACTCTTAATCAGACCAATAATCTCAGAGAGTGGAGTCTTATTATTTCTCCTCTAACACCCATACGTATCTACTTACAGATGAGAAATGGAATTGTGCAGCATAATTCCTGTCCGCTATAATTGGGTCCATTTATCGGCTCTCTCGCTGCCTAATGTTTGCAGCCCTTCCTCAACTAAAACCTTTTTGTTAGTCCAGTATGACTTCAACTCATCAATTTATGTCTTTGATATAAATTAAAAACATCTTTGCTTCCAGTGAAGAGATTCATCCATCATTTGTCTATAATGGATGGATGGATAATCTATAATATAATCTGTGATGGTGGGAGGGAACACCCTACACAAGGCGCCAGTACTTACACATAGACACAGACAACTCACGCACACTCCCATTCACACCTATGGGCAGCTTAGATACTCCAATTCACATGAGCTGCACGTCTTTGGAGGTGGGAGGAAACCGGAGTACCAGGATGGAACCCACACGAACCCGAGGAGAACACGCAAACTCTACGCAGCAAGGACCAGGATCAGCCCGGACACGAACCCAGAACCACGCCACCACGCCCCCCCGTGGTCATAAGATGCTGAAATCACAATGCACGAGCTCTCCGAGACAACCCAGGTGTGTATCTGTGAATCCAGTCACAGGAGAGCCTGGGAAACAATAGCACAACACGGTGACAAACACACACACTTCTAAGGCACAGAGCCGCTCTGTCCGGAAAGTAATATGACAAGTGCTCACTTTCACAGTCAGAGGACTCAGGGAAACCATCCCTTGTTACAGGGCAATGACAAGTTCAGGCACCAAAGGACTGATAAATTGACAGGACGTCGGACAGAGAATGAGTAGAAGGTAGAGGGTTGGAGAACACCCACGGGAGAGCGTGGGTAGGGGGTAGCAAGGAGAGAGAGAGAGAGAGAAGGTGCGAGATAGACTTAGAGAAGAGTAATAATAAAGAATGAGAGCGAGTGGGAGGGAGCTGTCAAACCAGAAAGAAAGTGATCAAGTAGTCTCTCTGCTCGAAGGGAGGCAGGGGAACGAAGGGACAAGGTTGGCGAGAGAGGCGGGGAGCAACCGTTTTAATAACTTCAACTTACTGCAGGTCAATGGAGACGCCATCTCCCCAAACACGCCGGAGCCTTAATAAAAGCCTCGCGCGTCGCATCCAATAACTCACCGGGAGAAAGCAAAGAGAGCTGCCGAGCCCGTGACAGACGTACGGACCAACATATGGATCCGCCTGTCTCTGAGAGGGCCAAAACATCGATACCAAACAACGGGGCACAAACTTTATTAGTTCACCATAATAATGACTCCCTCGGCGGTGACAAAACGCGGTGACACCGGGTCGTACGGGGTGGTTTCTTCACCTTAATACTTCCCGTCGCTGCCCCTGAGTTTCATGTTGTTCACCATCGCAGTCAAGTGTGTGTTTTGGTCCCAGCTGATTACAGCACAGAGGTTTTTCATTAGCAGGTAGGTGGACTACCTGCTGTTCATCCAAACACCAAGACCAAACGACTTCACTCACTTCCAGGTACTACTTTGATATTTTCTTTAAGGGGAAGATTTATAAAAATAATACAGGACTTCCTGTATTTTATTTTGGCGTCATGGACCCGAACCAGTCACTTGTTGTGCCTAATTTCAATTACGATCTGAATCTCCTTTTTTGTGCTATAATTTTTATTTCTATATTTTCAGATTTCTATATACAAATATATTTCATTCATATT
>OMNV01009275.1:0-11711 GCA_900303265.1 Brotula barbata | reverse complement strand
ATTCTTTTCAACTTTAATTTATTTTATATATTATATATATATGTTAAGAATATCAAGTTGAACATGTACCATTAATAGAACAACAGTACACTAAGCGTAAACAAAAATAAAAAGCGTTGGTCTTGGTTTATAATATAAGTACCCTGAGGTTATACTTGAGTAAAATTACAGATCCATATCCATTTGAAAATGATTTAGTTACAAGAAAAATGGACCATCAGAAAACACGTTTGAGTAAAGGTCACTTAGCTCTTGAGGTTAATTAAGTATTGAAAAATCTTTCTTGCCCTCACAGTGACATTTATATTTCATGATAATCTTCAAATTAACAAATTAGAATCTCAGACAACACTCCACTTGTCTTTAAAGATAAATAGTTACTGCATCCTCCATGAGTCACCAATCACTTTAATGATATTTTTATTTAATAATTCTATTATTTTTAACTGTTTCCTTAACGTTCTAGACGTTTCGGAGTGAACGGAGAAGATTTCAAAATAAAAGCAGGCTACTCGTGTGTTGACCGAGAGGGGGCAGTAACACTTAGATCGTCTTACCTGTGTCAGAGGAGGTTCTCGTCCGAGGTGCAGCGTTTTGGGTGCAGATTGATCACAAACGATGAAATCTGGTGCCACATTTAATCTAATTTATCACTATAATCTGTAATTCAAGAACGCATTATGTTCATTTGTAGAACTTTCTACACAACATGGCGTCCACTCTGACGATGGCCGCTCACAACTCAATCACTTCCTGTCACGTGATCGCCCTGTGAGCTGCAGGTGGTATTGGCCACCTACTGGCGGCCCATCGCAACTGCAACGAAGGACCAATACTACAGCGGTGAGATGCTGTATCGCAAAATAATCCAATCGATACAAAAAAAACAAAAACAAAGTTAAAATACATATGATAATTCACATAAAAATGCTCGCAAAATGATACGATCCTGTAATTTATTTGTGTATTTTTACGTAAGTAGTTTTATTATGTCTGCCAGTCTAGGCCAAGACACTCTTATAAGAGAGTTTTCATTTCAAGAGACTTTCCTGCTTAAATACAAATAAAATAAAGTCTATCTTCAGCCTCATTTGCCGCCAGCAGCACAATAAATTCCTTGAGCGCCCGTAGTCTTCTGATTCTGGGATTGTGCTGCTGTGTGTGTATTGTGGCTGGACCACACGGACAAATGTATTGATCAGGGTCCTTTATTGAGCAAGGACCTTTGGTACAATGATCAGGGTCTGTGTGGAAGGAAAGCAGAATAAAAAGAGATGCGTTGGATCAATTCAGTTATTAATTCGAGGACTTCATGCTGCAGCACGTGTGCATGGTCACCGCGGCCAGCATAGGTCATCTGGATACGTTTGGCTACAACAAAGATGACACGATCAGGTCAGATTATGTGTCATATTCAACACACACACACACAGACGCTATGACTACTTCAGTATCTTTCATCAAAGATGAAAGGTCTTAACTTTTCCTCCACCAACGCACACTCACACCTTGAAATCTGTTCACTGGGCCAGGTCGTGATGTGTCCTGCTGGCAGTTCAAATCCGCCGGGTGTTACATTTCTTTTTCAGAAATTCCACCAGGAAATTTAAAAAAAATCACAAAGTATTCGGCAGTAAGCACCTGTGGGTGAAATCGTCCTGGAGTGTATTTTTTTGGTTTTGATTTGCAGTAATCCTTCAGTGGCTGCTGGGAAATGGACGTAAGAATTTGTGGTATTTTAGAAAATGCTGTGTTTGGTATTTTGGAAATGACTTCTTTTAATTAACACATTTGACAACAGTTTATTGTGCTGTATGTGATGTTTACTGTGAAACTAAATCACCTCACAATCAGTGGGTTTTGTTGATTTTATTAAAGTTCTGACCTGTTGGGGTTCAGCATCTCAAGCTCAAACCACTCAGTAAATATGGGATATGTAAGTTTAGGGTTTCATCTTATCATAATAAATGAATATCTCCACTAAAAGGATAACATTTCGGGATAAGGAGACCACCTGGTGATGGGGAGGATGATTTGGATAAAAGTGTGTGCCAACTAGGTAGCGTAGTCGCTCGAGCACCACGTGTTGCCCGATCAGTAGATGTGAGTGCTCCTCATTAGCAGGCTGCGAGGCGAAAATGATCTTTTTTTAAAAAAAAAAAACACACTGCAGGAAAATAACAAGTTACACAAACATCCATAACTATGTTTCATGCTTTTATAATTAGTGTAGAAGCAGTTCCAATTTGTGTATCCAGCATGTATAATCCTCTTAGCGCGTAATGAATTCTAGCGCTTAAAAAAAATACTTTGTTTTAAGATTGAACAATGAGAATAACATGTGTGCGCTTTGACAAGTTGTAAAAAATACTCAATAAGTCATAATGAGGAAAAAGCTCACAAAATCTGTCTCCTACCCCTACGTGGGCGTTTAAATGAAGCGGAACCAAAACCGGTGACCACATTTAGAAACTGAACTCGTTGGCACCTGCAGAAATCTCGACTCAAAGACAATTTATTGTTTTCTTCCTTTCATTGTGTCATTTTCGCAAGTGCATTTGAAAGTCACACTTGGAAGAAAAGAGACAAATTGGAACTTTTTGCTGCAAAAAGTTCCATTCTGGGTTAATTAGTGGGAAACCAAGCCTTTCCTCATAAAGTCAGAGTGAGATTTGTTGCAGTTATGATTGACTGTCGAGTCATCTGAATGGTTGTGTATGCTCGTGTGTTACTTCCTTCCGTTTTTTTTGTCTCTGTAAGACTTTGACCGTGCTCTACGTTCATACATGAAGTGGCGGAGTTGCTAAAAGAGGCGAGCTGGCACATCGCGGCTGCTGCACTGCAGGAATTTGCACACGCTGATCAAGGAAGTGTGGAACCCTGCTGTTTGAACAAAACAGCAGAATGGCAGCGCTCGTTAAAACGCGTGTGCGGAAATGCGTGTCTTTATGTTTGTTTACTCTTTAAAGTATGAAGATTATTTGGCACTGAAATAGAAGCATGTAAAGCAACCAAAGCCCCTCTGAAGTAGGGTTTGATGTTCATTTTAGCGCAGTCAGCTAATCAGGATTGATTAATTATTAATTATTGGTGGGTGATTTAACATTGAGGCTGTTCTCCACCCCTCTTATTAATCATTGAAGTTAAACGGTCTGTTGTTTCATCTTTATTTATTTTTTGATGAGTGTGAAATGTGAATAAATGCTAGAAACAGAATTCACGGGTGATTAAGGGGACTTCCAGGTCGCTTGAAATAATAACCCAGTCTGTCCACTGAGTGGTGCTGTCGCGCCGGGCAGCAGAAAAGTGAATCCTTCCTGTCCTCTCCTAGAGTCCCTCCCTCTGAGTGTGACGTTTTTTTTTGGTGACACATTTGAGGCGACTTCGTCGGGAGAGAACTGATGACACACGTGCACGTTTTGTTTTGTTTTGTTTCCGTTTTTACTTTCATTCTCCGTTTTTTTTTTGGGTTTTTTTGCCGACGGTAGTAAAACAAGAAGTACTGAACAATCCAAACATTGTTCCTCATTAATTACTCCCTGAAATTTACCACTCCTGAAACAAAAAAAGATGCGTCATGTGTAGCAATGCTGACAGAATGCCAGAATTAGCTCGTTTGGAAGAAACATGGGACATTGTGAATTTCTCAGGTTGGTGTTTTATTTCGTCTGACTCATCCAGAAACCTTGCAACTCATCCAGATGGTCTTTTCGAACATTTATGTTTGTGGGTTTTCTCCATTATGTCCTCCTATACACACTCTTTTGTTCATTGTGGATGCGGATGGCTATTATTGGCTTATTTCACATGTTTGTAGGACACCATCACCTTGGTTTAGGTTCACATGCCAAAATGAGCTCCGAGGATCCCTTTAACTGGGACTTATAAATGTTGGCCATTCTTAAATTGTTTCGTTTCTTACTCTGAATCTAAGCTGAATGTAAGCGTGTCTTTGGTAAAGATCAGACCCATTCCTCAGACTTTAACACCATAGCTCTCTCTCTCTCTCTCTCTCCCATTTGCATCATGCCTCAGCAGCCTTTTAGGTGCTTAAATAAACAAGAGACCCACAGTGCTGCTATCAATAATTTAGATGTGATCTTAAGTCTCTGCTCCACTCTCACAACAATAGAAAATCACCTGCGAAGTAAAGAGCATCAATAACGTTAAAGTGACCCAGCAGCGTGTTTGCGTCTCCGTGTGACTCATTTAGCGAGAGAGGTGAAAACAGTAACGTTTTACCTCGGCTGTCATCAATCAATGCAGCCCGGCTGAAACAAAGTATCCCACGACGGAAGAAACCGGAGAGAAAACGCCGGTTCTGTCGTGTTGGTTTGTTAAAAGATGACCCGCGCCGCGTGTTTTCAACCGTACATCTGCTTTTTCTGGTACATCTGAAGGACGTTTTATACTCTTTTTGTCATTTGTATGCATCTTCAAGGTATCTCTGTAAAGTCATCTTTTCTTTGAAAGGTTCGCTCTCTCTTCTCCCCCGACAACAGCAAGAAAAAATGCAAGCACCTACACAAAGTCACCGGCGTGTTGTTTACTTCTCGTACTCCGTGTAAACACGTTGGCATTGATTTGTGTGGAGAAATTCACTTTCAAAATCCAGATTTTTTTTTGCTTTCATCTGCTTCCCTTTTTGATCTGTCTCTACTTTTACTCCTTTGGTGATAAAACTAATCTCCTGACGGACAATATGAATGATTGGAGGTTAGAAAATCATGATGGGATGCTCGTGATGTCATTTCCTGACGACGACCTACAGCCAGCGCCGATACCTCCATTAATTAAACAACAAAAGAAACTTATGTAAACATCATCTTATTTTTATTTTCTCAACACTCACCGGATTATTTTGGTTGGTGATTTCTCCTTTGAGCGTGACTGTGCGGTCGTGTGTGCGGTCGTGTGTGCGGTCGTGGTGCGTTTACCATCTGTTTTTGCAGCAGTCGCAGTTTTTCTTCCTGCAGGTCCTTCGCTTCAATGTCGCCCTTTATTTTCTGCGTTTGGAGCGCTCTCAGCCGCGTCTCCTGATGGACACTCTTTTTGCACGGGGTCCATACGTCCTCCTGCAGTTCCTGAAAATAAACATTATTATTTTGCGTGTGTCTAATTTTTGTTCAGCAGGCGTCCATGTCGTCATATCTACTCACGGCTCGACACATCTGCGTGGAGATGTTTGTTTGAATACTTTCATCTCCTCCAGCAGGATAATCCGATACGATGTCTTCATCCGGGATCTAAACACAATTATAAAGATGGACGCAAATTAAAAGATGTGGCATGTCAATAACTTACATCACATGAGGCAACGACCCCCACTCGGACGTCACATTCAGACAGGAAACTTATATTTAACATAGAACCTGTGATCATACACGTATATACAATATATATATTTACCTTTGGTGAAGTTTGCTACTTTCAGCCGCCCTCTCTCCGTATTTTGCCGCCCTCTCTTCGTACTTTGCCGCCCTATCCGTGTTGCCTTTGGTCTTGATTATTTCCTTGAATTCCTCGTACACGTCAAGGAGACGCTCTTGTTCCGCCATCGTAAAAAAATTGCGCTCTTTCCCTCGTCATGGTTTCAGACGAATACCGATCGCGGTTTAGACTTTCGATCTTTATACCCTCTTCAATGATGTAAGACTGCACAATTATCTCAGATAACTTAATCCAGCTGATCTAATCGAGTTCTCAGGTGGGCTCCGAGAACCTAATCAACCGGCTAGGCGTTGACAAGATTAGAGGATCTGGGATATGTTATCTGATCTTGTATTTATTTAGCCTCATATGAACTAAAACCCCCTGGTTATGGAGTAAATAAACAAGTCTTCACCCCCACAGAGGAAGCTCCCCACACCAGTTTGTAGCATTGATCCTCTCCCTCAGACAAAAAAGGACGAACCTGAAGCTGTCCAGCTGAGGAGGAAGCCATCGATTGTGGGAGGAAGTGACAGCCACCTTGTGGAAACGTGGATCGGTACTTTTTGGTTCTCCACGCAGCGTTCTTAGCCGCTACATTAAGAATTACACAACAAAGCAGAGTCGCTTCACTCTTCACTGTATGTTTGAGGTGATTTGTACAATGTGTGATTTACATGGGGGGGGTCTCTTTTCAAGGTCAGAGTCTGGGAATATTCTCATGAGCCTCTTGTTGACGTTATCCGAGCTAGCACGGCTAAGGTGATGAAGAACGAGCCCCACCTCTGCAGCGATAATGAGACTTTCCGTTTGTTTGTTTTTTCGTTTTGTTTTGTTTTTTCAGTAAAAATGATGTCATCTGAGGCGTTCTCCTCTGTGGGATGATAGAAATCGACTGGCTTCATATTTTACATTAAAGCCGTGGCGTCGTCTTTTACCTCCTCTCCACCTTACGGAGCCAATTTCATCTTCCTCATTAAAACAACACATCACGCCGAGTGTACGCGGCGCGCTCAGGGTAACATTACCACACGTCACTCGTCGCGACAATTTCATACGTCGATATTAAAGATACTCTATGTTACACATCAGATGGTCATAAATATCCAGGATTGAATTTTCTCTCCTCTGGGACTCCACATAGTGGTTTCACCTAAACAATCATTACAGGAAAGGGTTAAAATCCAATTGGAACCTATGGACGTGGCTTAATAAATCCAAGATCAGGTGACATATTCCAGGTCCACTAATCGGGTTAACCAGCTGGTTAATTCAATCGCATCAGCTCGAACTCGAACGCATCAGATGGATTAAGTTATCCGAGATAATTGCAGGTTCTTGCGTCCATTTCAAAGGGCGAACACGTCGACAAACTGAACGCATCAGTTTCATCAGTGACTTTATCACCCGTTGGTTGCAGCGTTGTTTCTGTACTCGTTCTGCATCTATACAATCCTTTTCTTACTCGTAGTCTCAGATTCAGAACAAACAGCACGCACGGGACCTGCGTATGGATTCCATACCTCCAATAAATATTCCCATCCGGTCGTTCCCATCCCTCCGCTTGACTCCACGGAGCTTTTAACTCGTCTCTGGTATTCATTACTCGTAAGTCGCCTTATTTTCCGGTCCGCGCGCCCCTTGTTTGCATGTAAATTTAAACATTAAAAAATTGTCTTCGGTGCGTCGAGGACAAACGAGAGGAAACTCACGCGCCAAAACAAGGTGTGTAACGCGGTCGCTCCTGCAGGTAAAGATGAGGAATGGTCGTATCGCCATTTGTCACCGGGGGAGTCGATGGGTGTTACAATCGACAGGAAGCAAAAAGAGAATCAGTAAGATGAATCTCACGGCTACACGCGGCGTTCCTGCGAAGATTCCAACAAAACAGACACTTCCGACGATTATTCAACGCTGACATGTCGCTGATGTGTTTGTGTATGATGCCGACATATGTAACCCCGAACAGGATGAGAGGCAAATGCAAAACAGATGGCTGGATGGAGCTCAATAGGATTTTGCAACACACACACACACACAAAAAAAGGACATTTTGTGTGTTTGAATGTCAGTAAATCGTGGAATATAACGCATTCACAGCTCAAATTTTCATCGCCGCAGAAGCTAAGCTATTGAGGCAAAAGTCGCCTCTTTGGACGTCAAACTGACTGAATCAGACAAAACACGACGTGGGTGAGGGCCGCGATTCATCCAAGCTTTTCAGAAGGCAATCATGCTCGGGCGTGATTTTTACTTTGAATGTCATTTCATCTCGCTGAATGCCAAGGTGCAAATGAATGATGTGTCCTTGGTGTTGCCTAACAACCGCGATAGTTTTGTGCTAATTGAATTGCACTCGGTTTGAAAAGAACTGCCAGTGGCTTTATGGCTGACGCGATCACGGGCACTTCACCGTACAGATTTCTTTGGACTTTTGTGCGCAGGTGAACAGACCACTCCAGTCTGTTCTTGAAGGACACACACACACACACACGTGTAGAGTGCAGGACCATAATGGATGTTTTGTGTGATTTATTAGCGTTGTAATTAGACATCCTGCGTTCCTCTCAGAGATGCTGTACGTTCTGTCGTATCGTACGGCTCATTTTCTCTGATACTGCACAAGTCCACACCCCACAGCGGCAGAACACACCACAGAGTGTACTCGGAGTTCTCCCAGAACCGTATCACACCCCCGACGTCATACACACTCGTGTTATTAGTCGGGATAAGGAGAAATCTGAGAGATACTCCAAGCGTTGAAAGTCATCATGAAAGGTTTCATATGCTATTATCAGCAACGTGATCTCCCCGTGTAAACGCCTGTCTATTTTCAGTTTTAGCCCACTCACACTCTTGGCAACGGACTGAAGAAGAGGCTTTGCGATATCACATATCACATCATCCCAGTCTGCTGTGACACCAACACACTGCTGCTTCGGTAACCGTAGAACACGGCCTGGATGTCCCAGAATATTCTCGCAGCGACGTGGGAGTCGTCACGTGGAGAAATTAAAGAGAGGAAGTGGATTAACGCGAAGGTTTAAGACATCCAACCACTTGGTCGCTGTGATAAATGAATCGAAGTACTTTTACCTCCGCTCAGATCTGTTTACTGTGTATTCTGTGGATTAGCGTAGTACCGCGTGTTGCATCCCTTAGATTAATCAGCACTGTACTCCGGCGAGTACCTCAGGGACGTATTTAAACATAATAAACAGATCTGGTGAACAGATAATGCACTCTGCCCAAATAAAATAATATTATCGTCCCCATGATTCGCTGCATTAACCTCAACCGTGACCTTGCAAGAAGCAGAATCGTCCTAACGTCTGTAAGCGTAAAACCTTCTGGATTAACGTCACACCGCCGCCACATCTGGACAGCGGTCAGGACAATGCTCCAAACGCGCTGCGAGGCGTTCTCAACTCAGCTGATCGCTGCTACGGCCACAGAAAAGCAGCAAACGCAGCTTAATGGGATTTCTTCGATCGTATTTTTATCCTGGCGTTGATGTCGATGTGTGTTTCTGCGTGTCTGCGTGTTCTCGTGCGGCTCAGCACTCGGAGCCCCAGCTGCCAGGTGGAGTCTCACCTTGCATGCTTGCGAGCCTCTAAACTCGGCTGGAACTTGCGTGCGTGACGTCACGCGGGTTTGTTTTGGCGGAGTTTGATTGCACCCGTGGTTTTGTCAGAGCGGCTTTCGATTACCCCGCATCAATCCGCCGCCGCAGAGCTCCACCGGTGGATTTAAACTGGGCTCTGTTGTCCTCAGAAGTTTCCCATGGATTTGTAAGTTGTCGATACTTTTGTTGTCGTGGTGTGTGATCGGAATTAGGAACGGAACGGAGAAAGTTTGTTGGCCAAGTCTGGACTTTCTTTTGTTGCAGAGAGATAAAAATCAGAAGAAAATAAATTATTATATGGTTGAACGAAATAGTACGTTTTATAACATATACTGTATATACTGTACATGTGCTGCTTTTTTCAAATACTCTCTTTGTCACACAGTGTGGGACGACAAAAGAGACATTATGTAAGTCAATTTGAAGCGTTGATATTTGATGTGTTACTACGAGCTGTGACCTGTTGAATTCAAGCCTATATACAATTTTTTTTTCTGACTTTTTAGTGACGCACAGCTGTTGTGATCCGATGATGATGTTCGGTGCGGATGTGTGTGGGAGATGGTTTCCACTCTGAACATTGCTATAATAAAATCACTCGATGTCAGCGCATCAAAGAGCCCATCCTTTACCGTTCCATTTGTTGGAATGTTTGGATGATACAAAGGGCGGATGTATCATTCAAAGTGGACCTTGAGGATGTTCTGCAAGGCAAACACGTGCAGCTTGAAAAGCGACTCTTCAACAAAGTTACTCAAAGTTATCGCATTTTTAAAGGACGATGTCACAGTCCAGATTATTATTCTTATCATCAGAATGACATTTTCTTCTCATTTTTTTTTTGTTTATTATCCAAAATCATGATTCCAAAACAACAGCGATGGCGTGATTTAAAAACAAGCTGTCTTCTGATGTCAGCAAACATTTTCGTGGCGGTTTTTTGCTGCCAAGTGAAACTAGTTTATCAACTTAACCGTTTCCCAGCCTGGCACGGGGACGACGAGGCGGAATGTTCAACAAAGCCACGAAAAGTACAATCGTTGGTGCGTCGTTAGTTTCTGCTATTATTATCTCCCGCTTGGATGAAAATCAGACCACCGTAAGTAATCGGTTTGGAAATCCACATCACGTCCACTGCTGCCAAACCGCCGATTGCAAAGTTTGCGTGTTGTGATAAGATGAAGAATTTGAGAGTCTTTTGCAGTTGACAACAATTTTGTGACTGAAGTTGTTTGTGTGAGTTGTTTTTTCATCATTCAGACGTCCTCTCCAATTATATGTGTCATAAGAAGTTTATACGCTCGAACGATACCACATATGTACGCGTTGACGTCCGACCTCAGCGAACAACAAACCACACACACACACACACACACACACAACAAGACACCTTTGGACTTCTTTTGTTATGGTGAGTGCAGCCGGGGCGTCACGGAAAAGTGACAGAAGAGGCTAATTGGTCCAACTGATGTGTCACGGCCGTGCCTACGCTCGGCTGAGACGCCACGAACGGGGAGCAGCGTCTCCCGGGCTCTTACACCTCCGCGGCTGGACCGTTAATGGGAGCCGCCGTCCCCGAAGTCAAACGCAGCTCAGTCAGACTGAGTTAACCTGCGGAGCTGTTGTGTGGGAAAAAGCTCTCGGAACGTCCTGATGGAGATGTTAGGTCACAACGGTAAAGGAACCATCTGTTTGCGGGGTACGGAGGCGTGTGTGACTGAGTGGTGAGTTATGGGTTTGGGTAACCTAGTAGATTTCTGTCTTTTTTGTCTAATATTTTTTTGGACGTATGTGTCTCATGGAATGAATCTTTGAATAAACAAATGCAGAAAACTGTCTGAGCATCCAAATGTGTGTAAGATGATCTCCATCACAGCGTTGAGTCTCCGTACCCTGTCCCCAGGGTCGAGTCCGGACAGCTGCCAGTTAAGTCTTGCTCAAGGACAGCTGTGAATTTCTGCACCAGTCTGAGGATTTGAGACCCAGATAGAAGTCTGCTCCTCTAACCTTCACATGTAACTCTTCCTCCATCCACAGAAACACTTCATGGTAATTTTTGCTGTCAGTTTTCCCTTTTGGTAAGACTTTCTACGAAGGCCATGCCTATAATACGTTACAGCCACATTCATATCACATTATAAAGCTTTCATAAGGATTTCTAAACTTCACTCAAGTTTTTATAATCACGCACGACGCCTTATAAAAAAGCTGAGTGTTATAAATGATGGACAAATGCAGCATCCATAATGCATTATATGCTCAATGCCAAAGCAGCATTGTTTGAAATAAAAGTTTGAGTCCTGAGCTGAACTCCAAAAAGTTTTAAAAATAAGAATTTAGAAATGGGAACATTTATGAGATGGCATAATGTCTTATAGACATCAATAATGCACTATTGCATGACCTTACCAGTTTACATTCTGGCTCCCTGGCAAAAGAGTCTTCTTTACTCAAGAGACTCCCATTTGACAGATTTATATTTTTCTGGGAAGAAATGAAATGAAATGAAAGGCACTCAATGGCGTTGAATTAATTTAATAGAATAAACCAGGAGAAGCTCTAAAATATGTGAAAATGCAAAATAGGAGGCAAGTCGTCGTGCCAACGTTTCAGCCGCCTTCTTATTTGCATTTCCTTTACAAGAACACACAAACCC
>OMNV01009274.1:112150-131813 GCA_900303265.1 Brotula barbata | reverse complement strand
ATGTTATGTTGTGATGTTGTATTTTTTCTTAACTGTATAGTAAGTGTTTGCATATCATCACCTTCCTAGAATAATTGCCTAAGTCATATTTTGGCAAAAGTGATTTTTTTGCCTAAATCATCTAAATATTAAATATTTTGTGAAGTTTTTAGTGTTTTCTGAAAAACATGAAAATATGACTTAGGCCATTATTTTAAGAGGGTGTCGATATGTATTTTGTATTATATTGTACATGTATTGTGTGTTTGTTTTTGTTTTTTTGTTTTTCTCTCTTTTTCTTTTCTTTCTTCTTTTTTAAATTGTAATTTTACTGCCTTTTTACACATCATGGCCAGGGGACTACAGATGAAAACTAGCCTCCTAGCTAATTCTGGCTTTTTTAACCATGTATAATCATGTGTTCTATGAAATTGCACTGTCCCCTTTTAAATAAACTAATAATAATAATAATTTTGCGTGTGATGACTGACAACAGCACAAAGAGTTTAGATGAGATTTTAGTCAGAGCACGAGGGGCCGGCCATGATTTCTTTAATAAAACACAGACTTGTTGTTTTACAATGAACAGCAAGGTTTGTTGTGCAGTACACCCGTACAATCTGTTGAAATCCAGGTTGTGCAAGTGTAGCCCAGACACAGTTAAATCATGGAATAATATACAGAATGAATGAATGAAGTGATTAGTCAGCTAATGGATTCTTGAAAGAAGGATCGAATGAATTGTTTCTATCTGTGCATTTGTGCCTTAGCGGGTTTATAGGACACCCATAAAGTCATAAAGGTTGCTGTCTAATAGATCACTGACCAATGTTTCCGTGCTCTCTCTCACATTTCTGCAGAGTACCGTGCTACCTGGGTTGCCGTAACAATTAGTTTAATAATCAGTACTGGATTGTTGATAGGAGTTTTATTTTTTGCACAAAAAGCCCTGAAATGCAGGTAAGAATATGATCTTTGTGGATAAATAATCACGGGTACAAATTTGGAGCTTCTAGCAGTTGAATAATTGAGGTGGTTTCCTTGTCCACTGTAAACCAGGTGTGCCCGGGGGTCCAATACCACTCCGTCCAAATCCCCTCCGGTGAGTTGTCTTTCAGTCACACACATTATGTACAGTTGCTGGTTTGATGTCTGTTGACGAGTTTAGTGTGTGATGTTTGTTTTTTTTAGACAGAAGATGTGGAGGAAGTGGAACCGTACGCCAGCTACATACAGCGTGTAAACTCAATCTACAACTCTACTCACCATCTGCAGTTCAAATAAAAAACCTGCACACACTGCATGCTTGTAGTCACACACACACACGCATTTGAAAAGATGAGACAATAATGAGGACAAAGAGGAAGATAAAAGATGGCTGATGATAAAAAAAAGTCTCAGTCCTCTGAAGTCTTTCTGATAACTCTTGACTCATGGAACAGGGGATCTACAAAAATACACCTACTGCTTAACCAACATGACACACATACAGCGCAGTGGGCTGCGAATCTGGATGCCTCGTGTGTGTGCCTCAGCAAGAACATTAATAACAAAACCACAAACTGAGATTGAAGTGGGACCTCCTTCAGCTGGATCCAGAATACGCCTCAAGACTGTGGAAATATAGATTATTGATTTTTCTGAAAAAATATGTGGCCTACAGTTAGTACGGTTACACATATATTTATGTATATACATGTTTTTAAACATATGTGAACATACACATCCGATCTCATTTGGAAGAAATCATATTGTTCTCAGTTACACAAATCTCCGTTACACAAATCTGCTAAAACACTAGTAAGAGTAAACAAGTACAATATGTTTAACATCTATCTTTTGTCACCTCATAGTTTTTGAACAGAACTTGATTTCATCTTCCATTTCTCAAACCGTAAATTTCATTTTGACTGTGAGGGAAACCTCCAGCTTTTCCCTCTGCAGAAATAGTTGATAATGCAAACTGCAAAAGGAAACCATGCTGCCATCTTCTGTTTGAGATGAGAGTCGTCATCACAGTCATGGTCGTCATCAGGTTATCATACTTAGACCAATAAAAGTAAGTTTAAAGCTTAAATCATAATAGTCTTCCAGCTTCACTGAGACACAGCAAACACTAATACTGTTTAATGAGGGGTGATGATGGATGAATTCCAGTACTGGATGTGGGCACAAAAGTTGTAAATATTTCTGTAAATTCTTCCACCATGAACTAGTTCTGACTAATAAAATAAATATGTGCATATTTTTTTGGTTGTATTTGCTGAAATCCTCATTAAACTCTTATGGGAATCAAATCATTGAGTGTTTGTGAGACAACTCTTTGGTGTTTTCCTGCTGCTGGAATCTTGTGTGTTCACGTGATTCTTCCAATAACCATGAGCCATCACTTCCACGGTTATAATGAAATTCACAAGAATTTCTGTCTTATGTTTTGCTAACAAAACAGTTGTTGATTGTTGCTGACAGTTGCTGAAACCAGTAGTTCTAGTTGTTAGATACACACACACACACAGCTCTGTTGAATGACTGTGTTAAGTGGAGTCCATTGCTGCAAAAAAACAATTTATTGGAATTCTATGAACAGTATCCCATAAAAAAAAAGTATTTGCAACATTTTGTATAGCATTTACAAATCTTTATCTTTTCATCACGTTCACTTGCTGAAAACTGTACATAACGTGCTGCCCGACTACGGTAACTCAAAATGGACAAAATACATAACACACTGGTCCGCACCAAATTGCCTGTCAAGAATATTAAACATAATATCTGGCATTTAGGCGCCACCGAAACCACCCACAAGCAAAATACATTCAGAATAGATAATCCGCAACACTTCTGTCATTAAGAATCCACATTAAAATACAGACACCTCACCCAAGAAAGATAATTAAGTCAAATCAGGCACACCTGTGTCAGGCATATAAAAGGCCGCTCCCCCAACCGGTCCTTTTTTAGTAAACGGAGAATGGCTACGGTGGGGTAAGCACTGATCGGTAATCAATGTTTGAAAAATAAAATATTTTCCATAGAATCTATCTTGTGGTGTCGGTAAAGATGAATTTAATATTTAAATAGGATCATCTTCAATATTTAAGCTCTGGAGAAAGCTAGAATGATAACCTTTAGTCAGCTGTGTAGTCTTAAGTGTTAAATCTGATCCTCTGCTGTGTTGTAAAGTAACAGGAAGTTGAGATATATCTTCTATTTCAGGAAGGGAACGGTGTCAACATAAAAATTAAACCCCAAGTTCAAGATCCTCCCACTCAACACCCTGATATTTAATTCCACTGTGCCTGTTTGTAGTTCAGTGCCTGTTTCTGATGTGTTACATAGTCCATTTGCCTTAGCTGAATATTTGAATATCTATATTATTTCGTTATCTACACTGATTATCTATGTGGTTTGGAGGATGCTGTGGTTTATCTGTTTGGATGAGTCATCCTGCTGGGAGATGTACAAAAGCTGCCTAATATGCTCAGAAAGAATGGAGCCTCTGTCGTCGTCTCCCTCTCTCCTCTTCTGTGAAGTTGGTCTTTAAAAATGTCCAAGAAGTGCTGGTCAGTTTGTATTTTTAAGTAAGGACACATTTTGTGTTCAGCTGTCAGGATGCCTCGAAAATGAAAGGAAAGGTCTCAAAGTGCTTGTCCACGATCAACAGATGTGTCTTTGTTTCCTTTAGTATGCAAATATCTTTGACACAAAGACCTTGTAACGGCATTTGCAGAGCACAACAATAAGTTGGACACGAATCCCAAGCGTATTTGTCCTCTTGTCTCATGAGTATCTATCTCATGAGTACATAATCGTCCTCACAGTCTTCTTTAGGTAACTCACATTCTGGCATACGTTCACTTGGCACAACTAGGGTATATTCACAATAGTTGTCATCGGAACATCTAATGGTACTCGATGCTTTGGTGCTGCCGTGGTCGATGGTTGCATATGTTACGTCTTCAGGCTAAGATGGAAAACATCCAGAATTAGTAGGTGGTGATCTACTTTTTTATAACGACGATTTTATTATTCACTGATGTCTAATATTCCACACACGAACAGAGTTGTTACTATGGTGACAACAGGCCTACCGGATCATCTGCTTTTCTTTTGCTTTGATTCTTTTGCCCTGGAAAAGAAACGCATTTAAATCTTTATACAGATGCAATGAATTGAACAATTATTCATAAGAATAAAGTCATTAAATAAGACATTACCTTTCACGCCTTCCATTTTCCTGGTAATAAAGTAAAACAGAATAAATTACGTGATTATGTGAGACAACTGTACCTGTTGAACTCTAAAGTAAATGACTGAGTCTGTCATTTTAAAGGTTTTTTTCAGTCTAATTAAAAGCCCATAGTTTCCAAGGATACTAAATATACCAAGCTGCATTCTGTGGAAACCTCTGAAAAATGATTCCCTGTATATCAGAACATATAAGGAATAATACAAAAATTCCATATCTTAGAAACGTACGGTTCAGTATCATCGGTCTTTTTTTCATATTAGGATTTCTCTTGAAAGTGGCATCTTTTTTAAAAGATTACAGATAGATTTTTTTTTTTACTAAATACTAAAATCCATTCAAGGAACCTTTATTTTTTTAAGTTTTAATTATTTTTTTTCCCACAAAATTCCCTTGATTCTGGATTATTTTATACAGATTTCTGGAGAATTCATACAGATACTTTTGGTGTTGGAAACTTTAGTTCAGCAGGTTGAACCCATTAGTGGTTACGAGAGGCGAAATGTTACAAATGTGAAAAAGTACATTAAACTTAAATCTCCTTAAAATACCCTGAATGATTTGCCTTAAATTGCACGCATGTTTAGGAGGTTAAATAGCGGACTGACAGTTGTCAAATAGATGCAGCATTCCTCTCACACAGTAAGCAGTATTTTTTTTTTACAGCTTGTTATCTTGCAGACACAGGAAGTCCCTTGCGTACGCCTAAAACCGTCTGCCAACTCTTTCTGTGACTAATAACACGCAAGCACCAAACTTTCACTTTAAATCATAAATTATTTATATAGTTCAAGTGAAATACTCTGGGTGTAATAGACTGAAACCGTCTTCTTATCCAGTAACTGCCATTTCTTTGCTCTAAATACTGTTATCTTTTCACAACTAACTTTTTGTCAATATGCAGAGCTCATCTGCTAAAACCATTGACACACTACACTATGTAACACACTACACAAACTCAGCATGCATTGCATATTATGTTGTTGTTTTTTTATCAGTTGTTGTGGTTTATTCAAATGCTCCCTGCTCTCATGTACGCCTTAATGATAAATATACTCTTGTTTTACTCTTGTACTTTGTATGTGCAGCATTTTTCTAAAAGCGTTAGCATATTATAACCGCAGGCTGAAAAAAAGTCAGCTGTATCTGAACGTGTGAATTCCAAAAAGCTTACCGTGATGTGCAGTTTCCCATTGTGGTCTGTCAGGCTGTTGACAACTGCTGTAAATGTGAGGCATCAAACCAGAAGCTGTACCAGCCTAACTGATCTCAGAGAGGGAGTGGGAGAGAGAGAGAGAGAAACGAGCGAGCGAGCATACAGTGTTAATTTTATTTCCTGCTTACTGATTTGAATGCCTGGTCAAATGTAGCACATAAGGAAGCCATTACATACTGTATTCATATCAGTGGAAAGTTTGGGTTACCTCACACGTCTTGGAGTGATGACTAACTATGAATATTCAGAAAAATAATCTAGGAAGCACATTGTACCACAGTCACAGTGGTCTCAAAGAAGGCCTACTCGATGAAACGTTAGCTTATGTTGTAGTAAACATTGCCTCTGGTGTTAAATATCAACATAACTGACATAACTACACATCCATGCCATTCACTTAAACTCTGGGTAACCACCAATCGATCTAGAGTTTTATGTTTTCATGAAAAGCCCAAAGATACTAAATGAAACGGGATGCATTCTGAGGAAATCGGTATAAAGTAACACCCAACATATTTGGAACAAAGAATTGTAATCTTAATAAAGCAAAGATTATTGTAATGGATTTTAAGGACACCTGTGAAAACTAACAACTATGTGGTATACTCAACCACTAACGTGTTACCATTAAATTTATCAGAACTTTTTGCCTTGAATTGGACTCCACCACCAGTCAATTTTCTTGTGTTTAAGATAATATAGGATCCAAAGTTTTTAGTTGGAGAACACCAGGCCCTCAACCCTCCGTTAAACTGATTCAACACACTGATTTAACAGACAATTGACAATTTATACACTGGAGGGCGCTATTGGAACAAGCCAGGAATGATTCCAGACCATACACTGTCTACAATAGGATGGATCATCCATCCATCCATCCATCCATCCATCCATCATCCACTGTCTATGGCCTCTTATCCTGGTCGGGGTGGAGGGGACTGGAGCCTCTCCTCCCAGCGGTCACTAGTGCAGCCTGAACAGCTGACTGGTCTATCACGACATGGATGTAAGTGTTGGGCTGTGTACCAACTGATATACAGTATATGGCACTTTTTTGACAGTAAAGCACAGGACTAGATAAAACCGTTCTTTTTTTTACTGCTGCTCGTAGTGAGCGTCATTCTTCAATGTTTCATGAATTTTATTGTTCAGTCTTTCATGAATTGGTGGCGCGCATTTTTTTGGGTTGTCTCGTGTGGGAGGACAGGAAGTGGTAACTACAGAGTGAACGTGACAAGTGGTGTAAAAGTCTTATGCAGCTGCAGTTGTTTATCATCTATACGGCTTCAGTTCATAAGAATACCTGACTGCTCATCCCAATGGACGGGCTATCACCTCAGCTTTTCTTCATATGTTGGTTTCTGACATTTCTCTGCATTTATGGAAGAGAAGAAGGTAAGACCAAAGGTAAAATATTTGATGTGAGATTGTGGGTTTATACTTTCACCTGGAAATTGACAACGTGTAAAACAAATTTTTTTAAAAAGGAGCATTTTTGTCCATATAGCCAAATTCTCAACACATTACACACCAATAATTTGGTCATTATTTTGTTTTTTGTAGACTTCCTCCCCTTTTGTGATGTCGAGGTGATGGTCCAGCACGGAACTGTGTGGAAAGGCGTCCCAGACCAGCCGCTGTCGGTCAGCTGTGTTGTGAACAACTGTGGGCAACCATTAAATGTCACCTGGTGTAAACATGTAGATATATATACATGTTTAAAGATAAATAACACAGAGAATGCAGAAATGAGGCAAAAGAACAAACCTTTTAAGAATAAAATCATCTCATATCTGAGTTTCAAACGGATCTCCCTCTCTGATGATGGCCTCTACAAATGTGGAATACAAGGATATAAATATTCAGTGATTGGTCACTTCATCAACATCTCAGTTTCAGGTAAGTCATGTTTTTTTTTTTTTTGCTGTTAACGCCACAAAATTTGCTGCGTACACAAAAGTACTGATTCCTTGTGTCTCTCTGTCCGTACAGACATTCACCAGGGAGCTGATGACGCTCACAACAGTGCACGTAAGAGTTTTTCCTTTTCCCCGGACGTACGTTTGTTTTTGTGGACAATCTGGAAAAACTTACATCGACTGTTCCTTCTATTCCAGATCACTCATCAAGGGTTGCTGATGATGAAGCTACAAATCTAGACTGGATGCCATACTTCATCATCTGCATCAGCATAGCGTTTTTGGTCTTCTTCTCAGTAGCGATCACTCACTGTTTCTTTCGTGGCTGTAAACGTAAGAAATGTGCTGATTCACCTGCGGGATTATTATAAACGCATTTCAAGATCTCCTGATCCAAACACTGGGATATTTGATTTGATTTTGTGTCTTCACAGGAACACGGAATAACAGTGAAACAAAGGGACAGGTATGTATGTGATGCAGTGTTTCAAACTCCATGAACCTTTGGTTATTAAGAGTCATTTTCCTATTTCATTACTTCCTAAACTTTGGCATATCCAGCAGTGGCCCCTTTTACAAATGCAGGTTTTCCAAACAAACACCAACAGTAACAGTAAATGTATTTAAAGTGAATGATAATTGATCTTTGATGCCATCGAAGCATTCAGAAGTGCTGCAAAATCATTTTTCTTGGCTAGCTGCACGTACTTAATTATTTGCTGTGTTTTATTTCTATGTTATCAGGATATGGCTACTCGGAGACTACCGGCTGTCCCCAGCAGGAGCATACATTCTGCTCCTGGTCTGCAATACGACTTCAACTATGAATATCGCTATGCCTCGGCTGGAAGATCACATCTACAACAGGCCTGTTTCATTCTGCCCGTAGAGACAGGGGTTCAAGAAGAATCAGGTGATGTATCGCACGCCGCGGTCAAACACCAGCGGTCTGGAACATCTGATAGAGCCCAGCACACCACCACTCAACAAGATTAAAGCTCAGATTAAGCATCTTTGGCTTTCATGTTTTGAATTGCTTCACTCTCATCTCCTAAGTTTGATTTTGATTTCTTAACAATGACAGAAAGGGTGTTTTTTTTTGTTTGTTTTTGTTGGGGATGGCGGAGAGGGTGGTGATACTTTGTCCATTTATGTAAAGTAATAAACCGAACACCAGTCTCAGGAAGTGTTAGCACTGAAGCCTTGCGCCTTTCTGTGTAATTTCCACGTCCTACCCTGTGTTTGTGCAGCTTTTCTCTGGGTAATGCATCCCCCCTCTGCCCCCACCACCTCCATCAGAACGTGTGAACAGGTTCATGCTCCCACGGTGTTACAGTGGGACAAATGGAGAGAAAACGTCGTCTCACAGGAGATGGAATGAATGCAAAAATATTCGTTATTGAGACCATTTTGGTCTGAGCTTTTTGTCTCAGAGTATGTGGCTAGTAATATCAATTTAAATGTTCCATTTGATGTTCATACATGGAAAAATTCACACATACTGTAAGTTCATCTAGGTGTCATGGAAAAAGTGATCATCTACTGTCGTATCAGAAAAAATGGCGAACGGAGGTGGTTGTGGTAACGTCGGTGTGCTGCGCTGCTTGACATCTATTTGTTCTCAGCATTGTCGGAGCAACATTAACACCTGGTCCTCATCTAGTTTCCTGTGGCCATTGCTACTGCATATGTAGTATGATGAAAAGAAAAAAGCAAACATTATCAATCACTAGTTTTATTGTGTTTAAAGAATTCATTTTAAGGAAATTGAGTGATAATTTGATCTAACAAACTTTGCTGACCAACGTTTTGAGCATAGTATGAAAGCAGCTGTGTGTAAATTGATTTGGCTTGTGCTCGCTCGTTAAATATGCACTTTGGGGCCTTGTGGTCTTGTGAAAACATGTTCAGTTTGGCAGCGTGAACCTTAACGTTCCTGACCTGGCTCTGGGAATATATTGTGCGCGGGAAGGAAAGTAAAGGATGTGTCCATTCTATTGAAATTAATAAAATTTCTACCCGTCTGTTGAGTTCAATGACAGAGTTCCACCGTCTGTTATCTGAGATGATGCATCATGGGAAAATCTGTATAAAATGATTCGCAAAACTTCTCCAAAAATAGAAAATTCTACCAGTTACTGTAATGGGTTTTAGAAATATTTTTTTTAATAACTTTTCTGGAATTTTTATGTCTCTTATATGTCATGTATTGTATTATTAATGGATTACTTTTGTAAAAAGCCTATTAAAAATCCTTTAAATTACCCCAAGCTGTTTGATTTAAAGTGCACACGATTACCAGTTTTGTTTATCGAGTCTAAGGTGTCCCAGCATGAGGCTGTGTGTGTTCTTAGCTAACCACAAAGTGAGTTGGTTTCATGATACAGGAAGGAAAGGGGTACTGAAGCTGCTTTATGGACAGGTAGTACTCCACACAGGCCACTTGAACTCGTGTAACAATGTCCTTTGACACTGCTATCATGGTAGTTAAATAGATGTCTGTGTTTCTGTGGCATTTATCATTTGTTCCTTTTTTTTCATTTCTTTGTTTATTTTATTTTAGTCACTGTGTCTAATAATATTTCCAGGACATTATATTGATATACACTATATGTATTTGGCAGACGCTTTTATCCAGAGCAGTTTCATGTCACACATCGACACACAGACAGCGGAGGTTATCTATGCAAGGGTCCGGAGCGATCGGTGGTTCAGGGTCTTGCTCGGGGACTTGTGTTGGATCCACATGTGTTCATGGGTGAACTTTAAAGGGTGATGAGCTCTGATACCGGATTTATAGATAATACTTATTTTCTAACTCGCAAGTGGAAATTGTCGATCCACTCTGAGAATTGTTTGATTTTTATGACATAACACACAAGCAGGAGAAAGTGAGTGAGGAAAGTGTAATTAAAGTGATTTTCACAATTGATTCATATGATTACTATATGCACGCAGACCTTGTGAAATGACACGTACGTTCTCTCTCCCCCACAAACACACACACCCACACACCCACACACCACAGGCTTAATTTCCACCACCAAAAGGAATAAACTCGTGCATCCTCTCGTAACTTTCCTCTCTCTCTTTCTCTCTCTTGATTACACACACGCACACAGTCGTGCTTGTGTGTTCTGCCTGCTGGACAAAGCCCCAGTTCAGCTGATGGAGTGATGGAGAGCGTGGAGGCAAGTAGCGTTAGAGATATGCCTGATTGGATCAAGGCTGAGGTCACTTAGTCTTCATCTAATCAGGCATTTGGAGCCATGAAATCCAAATGTAAGACATTTGAGGGGTGAAGTGCAATGATACGGCTCGGTTTGAGCCACTTTTGACCCATTACATGGCTGATGTATGGTATGTTTGAAGGTTAAGGTCAATACGTCCCTTAAACAAACAGTGTGATATTTAATTGTGACGGTAATGTAGATAAGTATGTGAAGTACTGGGTTAAGTACACAAATCCATCTTGTACAAAGAAGGCAGTGAGCACTTATTGATACATCGGTACCATCTGTGCAACACACTGGCATTTTTGTGTGTGTGTGTGCACTGCATAACCCCTCTGGCAATAGATGAAAAGTGTCCCAAAAATGAGCATCTGGCAGCCAGGTTTGGAAAACAGAAAGGAATTTAGTCTTCTTCTAAATCCAGTGTAAAATGAACAAAGCTGAGCAGAGTCCCAGTCTCTGCATTTTTTCGTTTATTGTAGCACTTTTCCCACTGCTGGTAATCCTATACCATGATTATTCTACGGGACAGTGGTTTCGTTGTAGAGGACTGGATCCATAGGTATGTTTAAGTTGAAGCCACATTTCAAAATAACCGACACTCCCGACATAATCAGACACTCCCTGTTCATGATCTGTGTTGTTGTCAAACCGATGCCAATCCAGTAACAACGTAAGAAGATTATCTGAAGTCGCTTAAAGTTGCGAAAGTTGAGGTTGAGGCCTACAGAAATGCATCCAGGGAGACAAACCCGCAGATCCCCAAATGACCTAAAAGCTTCATTTGTGTTGATGTAACACAGAATTTATACACCTGATTATGAAGTAGTAACTTAGGAGGGAGTGTTTGGAGAGCAACACCCTGATTTACAACCCGCAGCTGCCAAAACAATAAAATTGAAAACATAGAGAATAATCCTGCAGTATCACAAGAATAAATTGCAATTGAAAACTTGAAAATGTTAAAAGAGTAAAAGAGTAAAGCAATATTTAGGGTATTCTGGGTAATGCGGGTCAAGCGAAAATTCTTCACGATTTTCTGGCTGACACACTCGCCAACATGCCTTCAACAGGAGCACAGCCACCTGTTGTTATGCGGTGTGTACTGTATGTTATGACGATGAAGGCTTTTGGGCATTCATTTCAAAATAAAAGCCCACGACTGCTAGCAACAATGGGGTAAATAACACAAAATGCCTTTAACAATTACTACACAACTTAAGTAAATAATAAATAAAACTCTTCACAAATATCAGGTTTTCACTACACAAGTTCATTATTAGACTATTATGACTTTATTCTGATAACATTTCAAGTTTTTTCTTGTAATAGTACAACTTAATCCTTGTATTATTATGTCTATTATTTTACCATCTCCACTTTTTCCCACAAATGTTACGACTTTATTCTCGTCATATTAAGACTTTTTCTTAGCACAGCTTTGACTTGAGTCTCTCCTTAAAGTTTCAGCACGGTGAATTGTGTGACTACAGAGGTGTGTTGACGTATTTTTCTTTTTTCTTTCTTTTGCAAACATTTCACCACTAAATGAAAACAACATGGAGGTCGGCAGGCTATATTATGTCCCCTTTAATGGTGAGGAACGTGATATATCCAATGAAACACTGACATACAGAGGAGCCTGGGGTCTCACAGCAACATCATTCTTCTCTTGAGAATTAAATTGACCGTATCAATTCACATATTTTCCTATGTAAGATTATTTCAGCTCGAAGCTTGAGTTTTAAATGCCCGAACAGACAAACCGACAAAAGCTTCACTGCAATATACTGTACATGGTAAGCATCTAGGCTCAACCCTGACCCTGGGGAGTCGGGTAGATCTGCAGCATCTTGTACAAAGAGTGAGACAGGTAGACACACACACACACACACACACACACACACATTCCCTCCTAGGGCAACGAAAATGTTTCAGGCTAACGTCCTTTTGACAACTGATTCAAGCAATTTGAGATCCATGAAATGTATCTGTTGTAGACATGTGCAGGTACACACACACACACACACACACACACACAGCCATGCAGTCCTTTAAATTAACATAAAGGTTATTCCTGACCCTCATGAAGCTTTCATAAACACACACAAGTGGACGAGGACGGAGCAGAGGAAGTAACGTTCATTATACTGTAAAAGCAAACACACTGATCTTTACTTTGCCGTCCAGTGACTGCAGTTTGTAGTGGAACATGAGGCCATCAGCTCCACCCATTCCAGAGCCAGGGAGTGTAAGAATCCTCTAGACTTCACGTACACTTAGCCTGAAAACGACGTCAGAGTCGCAGAGGAGAGGCAGATTAACAGGTGAGTAAACAGGTCGTCGTGGAGGCGGCGGCCGTGAATAGGATTGTACTGATGTCCTCAAACACGTCCCCTCCCCTCTGTCCCACGAGCACGCAGGGAAACAAATGTGTGTGATTGGCTCTGAGCAGCGCAGCCTCTCGTCATCAGGCGCTCCTCTGAAAGATTAATCAGCTGGAGGAGGAGACACAAAACACCATTAAAGGAGAGTGAAACAAATACAGATACAAGCATAAAGTCAGACGATTAAAATAAGGTTTTTATTTAGACGGCATCCTTAGATCTGTTAGAGACTCAGCAGTTGTCTTTTAGGTTTCAGGGACATTTAGGATTGTTCAACAGTAAATGAATCATTCTCGATATATTTTGATAAAAAGCAGGTGAACTAGCTGTGCAATTTCAAATATGAATATATACATAAAGTCCTATAAACATCTCCTATAAATGAAACAACCTGAAGCACCATAAAGCACAATTTAGTTCCAGATTGCTTTGGAGGTGGACGTGATGTAGTGGAACATCGAACACACACTCACCTTCCTTGCGCAGGAAACACTTCCACAGACAGAAGCAGAGTGACATCACCAACAGAGATGCCACAGTGGTGACAGAGATAAGGATGGTGAGAGCCGTCCCGACTACATGGGACACAGAGAAAGGACCGTTAAGCATCTTCATCGCCATCTTCCTCATTGTTTTTGCATCAACCCGTATAAGCTGCGAGCTTTTCGACGCCATTTTAAATGTCTTAGGCTCCGAAAAAATAACATTTGTCGAGTGGTTTGAGTCCTGCGCCGATCTGAACGCTCCGTCTGTTGTGTGGACCGTGACTGATTAGGTTTGACGTTTAATATGTGGCGTTATGGCCCCGTTCCTTTGTAGTGTGTACACTCTTGACCCGTGAAACGGAGGTCGGCTGAGGTTACAAGGAAAGCAACGCCAAGACAATCACACGGGTCAGACTGAACCCATTTACCTGCTTAGAACGATCAGAACCAAAGCAAGAAGGTAATTTGTTCTTGGTTGTTGCTCTGGATGCTTTTTCCATCACAAAGGGCACTTATTCTCCCTCATACCGCCACCAAGGCCGAACGGGGCTCAACCAAATGACTTTACTGCAGCAGTGGCTGTGTTGTGATAAATATGCAGGTTTTGAGTGAGTTTGGTGTATTTGTTTCAGTGTATTCGAAGAATTTGAGAAAAATACCCTAAAAACACAGCGTTAAAATATATTTTTATCCCCAGATCCACCACAGGATTTGGATCAAAGCTTCACTCACGCACACACACTCACTTTTGGTGTTCATGGATACAGCAATCGGTGTCTCCAGCCCCTTGTGGTGGACCAAGCATTTGACGGACACGTCTTTCAGCAGCCCTGATTGGACGGTCAGCGTACTGATAACCAGTGTGGTCCCATCGTCCTGGGGCAGCTGTGTCGTCACAGGGGGGCCCATGGTGCGATTATCCCTCTCTACGTTCCACACAATCTCCACTGGCGGGCGCGACACAGATGTGCAGTTGGCTTCGATCACCCCTGGAGAGGTGGTCTTGTAGCTCACCTGAGGTTTGGGCAGCACTGGAAAACACACAAATGGAACAAGCGTCACCACACACACTGGAATCATAACGGTTCCACTGCACTGTGTGTGAAATCTCATGTGCGTGTGGGTGAGAAGACGCTTTGACTCGCCACCCAGTGGCCTCAGATCGTGTGTCTGTGCCGTTTCAGAGATATGAAAAACTGTACGGATGGATTCTTATTACCTGAAACAAATGTGTAACCTTTTGCATCAGGCGAGGAATGTGGATTCCTGCACAAAGAATCCATAAGCAAATCCCTGAGTGTTTTCAACTCTCTGCTCCCATCGCTGCGCAAAGAATGTGAAACAGCAGAATTGAGAACATTTTTTTTGGCTGGAACTCATTTGGCCACACATATTTGGCTCTCACAGTTACAGTGCGATGTACCGATCACTGATCTGGTTTGAATCAGTGGAAGAAGTGGGACATACCACAACATGAAAGAAACACGCAATCAAATCCACGATTCTCGTGATGCACGATAACACTCAGAATTTGAATCTTATCTTATTGACAGGAACATTGTCAGAATTCTAAAAGGATTTTCGCTCCAAAGTTTTAAATTGATGTACAAAAATGTGACCTGTACCTTGATATTATTGTCCAGCCTCAAGAATCATACTCAACAAAATTCAATATGACAGCATACTACAAACATTAAAGCATTTAGCTTTGATAACGTCATTAAACGGAGGTCTGAGATGTTGATTCAACTGTTCTGACGCAAGACAAAGACTAAAAGGAAAATTCTTACGGGAAATTTCAAGGTTTATTTTGAAGTGCTGGGGTGTTAGAATGGTAAACGATGACGGCTTGTTTACCATTTTAACACCCCGGTAATTCAAAAATAATGCGAGAAAATAACGCGAGGAAAATTCTTACAGGAAATGTCAAGGTTTTTATTTTCGACTCGCATTATTTTTGAATTAGTGGGGTGTTAGAATGGTAAACGAGGTGTCATCGTTTACCATTTCCTGTTTGTTTCCACAGGGGTGATGATGTTTTGCTGCTAAACAAATATTCAAAATGCTTGTTTGTACTGTATTAGAATTTCCCCCTTAAAATGTTGTTTTTTCACTCACAAAATGGGTCAGTGTGTGTGTGTGTGTGTGTCTGTGTGTGTGTGTGTGTGTCATTATCCATCACTGGATAATAAATGTGAGAGTGGGAGTAAAGGAGGGGATGATGACGCTCCAGTGAGGGACAGGAAAAACTGTTGGCAGCTATGAACGGCAAGAAAAATAAACATCCATAATTGTGATTGTCCGCTCCACTACGAGAGACGCCTTCTGTACAGTTACATTTCCAACAAAAGCTCATCTGTGCGTTCAGATTGCTGTGAGAGAAAAGGGGCGAGAGAACACAGAGGGTGCGAGAGACAAAGCATAGAGCGAGCAGGACAGAGAGAATCACTGTCCAGGGCAAACACTGACACAGTCATGCACCAGGACCTCGCTCCCTGCCTCCATCATTCCTCTTTCTCTTTCTTCTAGCCAATGGTCCATTCTTCACACGGACACACTCGGCAGCCTGTGCGTTAGATTTGCTGTATAAAGAATCCATCAGCAGCACCACTGCGTCAGACAGGCAAGATCAACATTCCTGTAAAATCCCACGAGTCCCTTTGTTTTCCTACCGAGAGAAATGCTTAATCTGAGAAAGTCCAGGTTAAGCCTCCCATCAGTCATGCCAAAACCTGAATCTTCTACTTTTCCCACACAGAACCAGAGGCAGTTCCTGAGCTCCTGCTTTCTAATGACAAAGCCAAATGTAAAACATTTGAACATCTGAACCGCTCATACACACTTTTGAAAAAGTCCTGTAGTGAGGCGAGAAACTGAAAAAATGCACGGAAAGTGGCCTTTTTTAGGTCTAGGTTCCATATGTACCATTTTCTAATACTTTCACCCCTTAAACACTGGTAAATTAACTGGTAATGGAGTACAATGGAGTTAAGAAAAGTGCTATTTAAATAAACGTTCATCATTATTATCATTATTCCAAATAGCCCATAAATCAGGACACCATAAAGAAAAGGTATTTAAAAAATCCCTAAAGTCCATCATACCACCCTAACTCTTTAACGCTACGGCATTTTTCATTTCCCTTAAACTTCTCCTTTTTCTGGACATGTTGGATATTGTTTCAAAAGCATAAACAAATTAATACACAAGTAACTTTCTCTGCAAAGACGTTTCCCAGACTTCAGTTTCAGTGTAGCAGAAGCAAATCACGGCTGATTCCTACAGAAAACCAGATGAAGTACACGTGTTTCACTGATCGACCAGTCACATCCTTTTTGTTATTATACTAAACTACATAAACGGTGAACAGCTTCTATGACCTAGTTTAAGAGGAGGCCCCGTGTTTCTGGCCGTGGCCTCAGGTTCCCGTGACTCCGCTCTGCTGCGTCGGCTTCAGCTTCATATTCATGTGATAATTACACGACTGTGAGAAGACGTTTACCATAGGTAGCCAGGCAAACGGTGGAGCTCTTCGGTCCATCGGGGTGTGTGTTATACAGGCAGGTGTAGCAGCCCTCGTCCTGGATAGCGACGGGCTGGATGATTAGCTGGCTGTGGGACAGGGAGGAGCTGAGCCAGGCCCGTCCCTGGTACGCAGGCTCAATCATGGGGTCGCTCCGCTTCGCGTAGGAGGCCACCACGCCGAAGCCTCCGTCTGCGGGAACGCGACTCCACACGACATCCTGCACCTTTTCCGGCAAACCGTAGGTGCAGGACAGGGAGGCCTTCTTGCCGCTCACGGCCGTTTTGTTGCCGTCAACGGTGACGTGTGCTGGGAGTCAAAACAGGCCGTGATCCAGCCAAGGATGGATGGAGGGGGAAGGTTGGGAGAGGGAGCAGAGAGATAGATGAGAGGTGAACAACAGGACAGGGCTAATGTTCAGAAATATGAAACTCAAAACAGAAAGCGGTCCCTGGAATCTGCAGCAGCTGTTTGTGGTTAGCGGGGATGATTTCTTCTCCCGCTGCTCCACGGCGCTTTATTAAAACGACCCACCTCGCTTCGAGCGGCTTATCAGCTCGGGTTCACAAGGGAACGGGGCCGGGACACGACGCGTCCGTGTGCGCGTCGTAAATGCAGTGGCGCGATAAAAAGTTGGTTGGGTGGAGCTGAGTGCTAACACCAAGACATACAACCGAACCTGACGCACACGGAAAGGTGTCAAGACGTTTTATGATTCTCGCTGGAGCTCGTCTGTCTCACTTACGGCTGCTGATACAAAACAGCAGTTTTACTACTGATGCTATTGTGGCAACTGGAGAAAAGTAAGATAAATCTCCTTGCAGTCGTGTCCTCCATCTCATCCCGGGAACCCTGAGCTGTTTCTAAGCCCGAGGCGGGATGTAATTTATCATTTGTTACAGGTGAGATGCTAAATGTAACCTTCATCTAACCTTGTCATGTCTGAACTGTTCCTCCCAGGTTTGCTCCTAAGTTGATCCCCAGCTGTGTAGCTGGATGATGCTGTTTCAGTAGCGTGTAGTTTTAAGGCATTGATTATAGTTTCCTTCTCCTTAGATCACTTTTTTCCACTTGAGGACTTCAAAACTGTCAAAATCCCATTCGACAGTATTTCAATAACTGATCTGATGTTGTTTTGTCTGCGTGACACATAACTTGTCGTGGTTCAGAACGATTATCAATCTGTCTTATCTCCTAAATTGAAAAGTTGTTTCCGTGTTTTTTCCTGAGTACGACATGTGTGCGCGCAGCGGGCAGCCTCTCTGAAAGAATAATCCGCTGTGGCAATTAGGCACAGCTGCACTCCAAACCACCCCTCCACTTCTTACATAACAAACAGACCCTCAAATCCATTCCCCACTGTCACAGGGTGACATGGAGGACAGCCGGGCACGTCCGTGGCCGTAGAACCCTTCGGCCCATCGTCGTTTGACCGTTATCTGCTCATCAGATGTAATCGACACTCAGCCATAAACTGTACACAGCTGCGGATCACATTTGAAGCAGCTTACATACTTGTCTGTTTTGTCTTAAAGGCCACATGTAGATGCCGGATTTTCAGCCTTAATATTTAAATTCTGCCTTCATGTCCATCGATGGACTGACTCACCGGTGACACTGAGGCACGTCTGGCCCTGCTGGGAACCAGAAGGATGCATGTCAAAGATGCAGGTGTAGCAACCTTCGTCACGAAACCCCACCCTGCGGATGGTGATGGCCGAGGTGTCCTTCGGGGAGGAGGCCAGCTCCACGTGTTGCTGTCCGCTCACGCTGTCCTTGTTGCCGGGGTGGTAGGTCAGCAGGGTCTGGTTCTGGACGTCCAGCCAGCGTACCTGCTTCAAGGATTCCCCCCGCTCTCTGGAAACGCTGCAAGTCAGGGTAAAGGGCTTCTCCACGGGCGCTTCCAGGCGCCCCGGTGCCGTTACCCTGCCTGCCACATCGATCAATGTATTGATCACCAATAAAATAACAATAATCATAACTTATGGATCGGTTGTTCCCATCTCTTCAGCCTCACACACTCACCTTGTAGTTGTGCTGCCATTAAGAGGAGAAGATACAACTGCAAACCTTGCCTAAAGGAGGCCTGGATCATCATCATCATCATCATCTTCATTTCTCATTTAACGCGGTGAAGACGCTGTGGCACTGAAATGTGAAAAAGTTTCATCAGAATCACAGCCGAGACCTGTGTGATCATTTACTCCCCCCATAGCTGGAGATCGACGACAAAAAGCAGTTATAACCTCATCATTATTTAACCTCTGTACTCAGGAGATGTGCTGATGTCCAATACGTTCAAAGGCATCAAACTGCCCAGAAAAATAAAATGAAAACAATTCTGTCAAGCAATAAAAATGACTTCATATGAAACAACACGACTTGGCATGATATAACAATTAGATAAAAGCCAGGCAAACCTTTCATTAAATCAGTTTATATAACTGACACTCACCTCTACTCGGATCTTAACGCATGAAAGAGGCTGCTGTTGATTTCTGAAGTGGAAGTCAAATAAATTCTATTTGATCAACATCTCATCGTCCGTCCTCATAACTCAGCAGCTGTCACTTCATAAAAATCATTCCTCCTCTAAAGATGGGGGAAAATTCCCACTGATCCCGAATGCTCCGCTTCGTCCGTGCACTGTCGCCACTGATCGGCTTCAACTT
>OMNV01009274.1:78054-109797 GCA_900303265.1 Brotula barbata | reverse complement strand
CCCCCCCTAAGCCCGCCCATAGCTACAGGTACGTTGGTGTTTTTATGACGTATGACGGACAGTCCACCAAAACAATGATACTTCATGACACCTCGATGTTTTGTCACTAGGGCAGATTAATCCCTGGGTTAATCAAAGCTATGTTATGATCTATGACATCATCAGAATGTTTTTCATGTCCGTTTCCTTATTAAGCGTCATCAAATTAGATAAGACACTTTGCAGCGACTAAACGGCTCATACCGCCCACCACTACATCGTTCTTAGTACAAGACTTTTAGTAAGACTGTTCATTTCCTCGACTGAATCCAAGATCCACGCAGAATCCATTCCGCATTTTGCGGTCCACTTGTCGCTTCTCAAGTTTCACTCCGGCGCGTGCTCTGCCTCTGCTTTGTGTTGTCAGGCAGAAAGAAGCAGCAGCAGTCGGGGTGGCGCGTGTCCTATTTTACGGACACTCCGTCGGGCGTCGAGACGGAAACAATAGCTATTGTTTTACGTATCCGTTTTCATTAGTTCATAGTTCTGTTTTGCTAAAATGTCGTTGGCAATTCAATCTGGATTCTCGAGTGAGGAGGTCCTAAACGTTCGATTCCCGCTCCACCGGGCGTGTAGGGATGGAGATGTCGGTGCCTTGTGCTCCCTCCTTCAGTGCATCTCGAACCCGGCTGACCTAATGGTGGAGGACACTTTCTACGGCTGGACACCCATACACTGGGCGGCTCATTTTGGAAAGGTAAACATTGAACTTGGCTCTTCGACGACCACGGTTAACCTCACATTTTTGGCGGTTTCAAATGAATGCGTATTCGCTCTCCAGCGGGAGCCTCGCCTCAGCCATTTCCTAATGTAACTGTTAGCAGGAGGGGCTAAAAAGCAGCCATGGTTTAGGGGGCAGACATTTGACTGATGGTAGCTGATACTGTTACATTTGTAACTGATTTGGTTGTACAAACGCTACATAAGCTAGCTTTAAGAGCGTCTACGTTACCTTTATCGGTTTTAAAATGTCAGCAGTGAGTAGTAACAATGTATATGCATTTTGATTGTGTGGGAGAAGAAATACTACGAAGACTGGTTAATAAGTAAACGATTAACAAAAGCGACAGATAAAAACAATAAAAAGGTCTTGAGCACAAATAGAATAACCCTCAGTGACAGTCAACGCATTTAGTGTCACATTGAAAACGTGCAGCAGGATGGAAGCAGCCTCCATGTCTGCGTGAAATGAATGACTTGTTTCAAAAAGTTATCAAGTGAAGTCTCCAGAAATGTTGCACACATGCTGGCGATAAGGAAGCAACATTATTTGTTTTACGCCACTCCTTGGAAGGGTCAGGTTATAGTTTGCACATAACTTGGATTCATGCCAACAGCAAAAGCTATCCACTAAGCCAGGTTATAGCTGTTACACATTTTTGGCTGTAATTTGACACTTGTAAGTACATGCCCTGTTTTGTTTTTTCTTTTAACTCTGATTGATGATAGATGAAACCTCTGATTTCTGCTCTTTCTCTCTGTGCCTTTACTTTGTCCACGCGCACTGACAGTTGGAGTGTGTCAGGCGTCTGATTCAGGTGGGCTGTGGTGTGAATGCTTTGACCTCCAGGTTTGCACAGACGCCCACGCACATTGCTGCATTTGGTGGCCACCCTGAATGCTTGTTATGGCTATTGCACACTGGTGCAGATATTAACAAACAGGTAGGAACTCAGATACACACTGTACAAAAGATCTACACTTTGAATTTGTCCGTTTGGCACTTTTGATATCACCCAAATAGTCAAAAGACTTAATTGGACTTGAACTGTCTTGGGGAGAATCACTGATAGTATTGATTATTTTGAAAGACATAAACCAGTGATTGGTGCATTGCTACATTAATGATGTGTTGTGATGTGATGTGATGACATGTTACATTGTCATGGCTGTGCAGAACGAGAGTGAGTAAAATGCACGGCTCTTGCTTAAGGCTGGTTGCTTATTCACAAAATGCATAAAAAAATAAAGCATCAGGGAGACTAAAATTTTCAAATGGCTCATTGCAATCGATTAATCATGACTGTCCTAATCCCAACTCAGACATCGGTTGTAAAGGCGGAGCAGCCAGTATGAGAGGTTGAGCTCCACTTGATCCCATTAAGAGGATCATTTTAACTTGGCGTCACAACCCCTGCGGTGCTCTGTTGTCACTTGCTGCGCCACCAGACCTACATTCAAGTCAAACGTCTATATGAATTATATATGAGACACTGGCATGTGTTGAGCATTTTATGTATGTGTGTTTTCATGCACACACTTCAGCCGTAAATTATATTGAATGCTCCACTGCACTGCTGAGAGAAATCAGATTAGTAGGCCACAGTAACATTATGTGTTGACGTCACTAATACAGCATTACTCTTTTTTTCAAACTGTTGGAATTTGCCCTTTATGTTTAAGATGGACAAATACCAAGAACACGGGCCCTTTTATTTGAGTTAGGATATTTGGATTTTGCTCTTGTGTGGATCAGCATAAAGCGAATCACAATATTGATCACGGTGAGAAGAGTGAGTTAGTTGAAAATATTTCTCATCAGCCTTCTTGTTATATATTTCCCTTTCACTTCCTTGTGAAACTGTTGTGTGGGAGGTGTTGAAGTCAGGGTTGAAAAGTTCAGGCTGTCGCACGTAGAGCACACCCTCCCCTCCCCTGAATCTGTTTTAAACCACATAAGTATAATGCAAGGATGAATGAGCATTCATTCCTAAATATTTTCATCTTGAACAAGCCAGAGTTTGATTCCATTTAATTGTTCATGGCTGAGCACAATCATCTGTTTCTTTCTGTAACTGCAGTCTTTGTCATCTCTCAGGACTATGTGGGTGAGACGCCCATCCACAAGGCTGCCCGTGCAGGCAGTCTGGAGTGCATCAACGCTCTCTTGATTCAGGGAGCGAAAGCTGAGTAAGTCCGATGATCACTCCGGTGTCCTTGTTTCTTTTCCTTTATACTATCCAACATCTCAGTTACACCTTTACAAGGGATTATCACCAAACTCAAGTCGGAGCAGTGATAGATTTTACAACAGTGCAGACGAATGTGATTAGCCAGAGGATCTTGTAAGAGCTACATATACATTTTTGACAAGCTTGACATCATTTGCTTAATACGTAGGTGTAAGAATTTATGTATTTTGAACAGATTGTGTTCCATTGCTGTCCTACACGCAAGGATCAGTCAAAACATTTTGGATCAAATTCATCTGGCCAAGTTGGAAGGCCCATTACCATATTTCTTTCATTCAAGCTGGCACACTTTGTGTTTCCACTCAGGGAAATGAGTAACAGTGTCAAGATAAGCACACTTCTGTGTTTCGAACCGAAGATGAGACTAACTCGCGGAGATCCCCAGATTACCCTGCCACTTTTTTTTGTCAAATCTGGAAACCAGATCGTATGACTGGAGATTGTTAACAAATTCTGCTCTACCAGGGTATTTAAGATATAATTATAGATAGCTGTTTATTAACAACTAGAAAGAGTAGCCAAGCGGTTGATTTTCAGGTGGGCTGCAAGATGACCAACCATGTTGATTGCGCTCAGATTGAGCCAGAAGCTTGAGAATTATCCAGTGAATATTGATAGCTTTGGTGATGCTCCCTTGAAAACGTGACACATTTGATAAATTCTGAAATTGTTGTTTATCATTGCAACAATTCACATTAAGTTGCCCTCTGTGTGTAATATTGTTGTCTCAATATTATTAACAATATTAATACGATTGAATTGGCTCTATATACATGGAGTATAGAAATGGAAATATGGTGCATTTGGTTGATGCTTGATTTTTAAGAAAAGACTTTTTTGAGTCAGATTGAAAATTCAGGAAAGCAAATTTAGGAGGCAACATAATGTAATTATTTATAACTTATTTAACTTATGTAACTTCTGTAACTTATTTATTTAAATATTATCACTGCTATTAAGGGAAACACTGAATCTTAATGATAGAATACTCTTAGCTGGACAAAGTACTTGTGTCCTAAAATACCAACTTTGTAAATTGAGCACCATTATTACACATTCATGAGAACAACTTAATGTAAAAGTTGATAAACTGTTTATAGCCCAGTAGAACATATTGCATGATCTTTGTTGAACTTAGAGTGTGATTTTCCTTGTTAATATTTGTTTTGGTGTCTAACTGGCAGCTGAACTGGGTGACCAAATGCACATTGCATAATTTTCTCAAGCCCCTTTTCTGTCAGCATGAAAAGTCAACATTTCTGTTACGGAGAATATAGATATTATATCTATAATAGATGCATATACGATACATCAAACTATACTTCAGGATTGTTTGCGTTGGTCAGATAAGCTTTTAAGAAATGATACAGGAGACCAAAAAAAAAAAACATTTCTTAGTTTTTATGAATTAAGTTAGCTATAATTTCTACCTTATTTTAAAAACAGACATATTTAACTTAAAAAACACTGAATTTAAAGCAGTAGGGGAAAATGGAAAATACTGAGTAAGTGATACTGGTTGACAAAAGCATTGAACAAAAATAGTGTCAGCCCAGGGCACCTTGGGCGAGACTGACTGGCTTGCTATTTTTGGAAGTGGATAAATAATTGACGTCAGTTGTACTCTCCAGCCACACCCTCAGAGTCTATTTTGATAAGCCTACCCGAAGCATGAATAAATGCATAAAGGCACACTTATTTGTTAAATTTAGAGGTGAGAGAGGGTAAATTCTTTCAGATTTCAATAGCATGTTACCGTGGTTGTAACCTCACATCAACATAGTTATTATATCCCAGTGATGATGATTTAACCGCCATTATTTACCCATTTCGAGAAGTTTCAGTATATTGTATGAATACTGTACTCATAGTATGAGAAAGCAATGATACGTTTAACACCCGATATACATCACAATATTTTAACAATAAATAATGTAGTAGTAGTTCGGGGCAATGAAAGTTCTCCATATTTACTGCTCATCAATTCTTTAGTTTTCCACCTTTAAGTGAAGTAATTGTCCTGTAATCATACTGTTACTATATATTCACTGGCTTTGATGGTTTCAGAACATTCGTAGACATATTAATTATTTATGTCAAAACAATATAATCCCTTTTTGTCCAAGCGTTAATGTTTCCCTTGCTGTTCCATTCTTGCAACAGGCTACTTTCCTTTTCATCTTGACACCATTGTCTACTCTAGACACACAAAACAACCAGGGATGTCACAGATACAGTGTTTGTTTGTGTTCACCTTGGCCGTCTGAAAATCACAATTGGTCATCATTGGTCACATCTGGGCGCAATAAAGAGTAGACATCAGCAAATTAAGCTGACATGCGATAGTGAGACGTGTGTATTATTTCCGAGGCACTCGTCAGAGTGAAAAAGCCTTGTATTGACTTTTTTATTCATTAGGAGAGAGCTGCAGTGTTGGAAGCCACCAGGTTTTTTTAGCCATATAAACAATGATGACAAACCTGTTAACAAAAACACAATTCATGTGCTATGTATGTATCGGGGCAGTGTAGCTTAGGGGGTGGGGTGATCTCCAAGGGATTAGAGGGTTGCCGGATTGATCAGTTGCTCTGAGAAGGTCCCTGAGCCAAGACCCTGACCCCAAATTGCTCTTAAGTGGGATGGTGTTTGGTAAATGTGAGGCAAACATTAAGTGCTTGAAGTAGAAACACGCAAGTGTTGTAGAAATGCAGTCCATTTACCTTTATAATTTACCAAAAAACAAACAAACAAGTAAAGTAAAGAAGTTACACAAATATGCAATACACACATACAAAAAGGCTGAGCCAGAACGCTGCATTGCTTTTTAAGAGCTTGTAAATAAATGCATTTGTTTATTACTTTTGGGTGAACCTCATCTCACACAGCACGTGAAACCCCTGGTTGCTTTGGCTGTTAAAGACAAATAAATAATTTTCTGTCGTGAAGACATATTTGATAAAAGCCTCAGTCCTGGTTAAGGTCCTGTAATGTGCATTTGGTCATCAAGCTGCTGAATAATGTTGATATGTGATGAAAATTATATGTATTTCTTTCCCTGCAGATATTAGAAATTTTCATTTATTGTGAAGTTATTTCTTTTTAACTCATGACTCAGAAATAGAGTGGCACAAATGGGAGAGAAATAAGTAGGTGGGGATATGGCTCATGACAAAATATTTTATTTTTTGATGCAACTTAAATTAACAACATTTTTAAAAAATGTGCTCAGATATATATTTATATTAATAACATTTCATTAGTTACTTTATTAACATTGCTCTTTTAAGTTAAAACCTTAAACAATTTGAAAAATAAACCTGTTTTATTTTTTTTTTTTAAGTATTCAAATTATTGCGCCGCTAATACGGGGTGCAATATGTTAAATTAAACGATCTGTTTAATTTTGGTGATAAGTAACTAAAAGAAATCTTTAATTTTGACACTCTTAGGTCTTGTAAAAAAATGACTTTATTTAGTGAAAACATTTAAGCCTGTAAGATAAAATGTACATGCTTTCTAAATGTGTACATGCATGCATTATCTATACCGCTTATCAATGTCAGGGTCACTGTGGGCCAGGAGACCATCGCAGTGGTCACTCGGTGAAAGGCAGTGTACACCCGGAACAAATCGACTGTCTATCGCACGGCTGACAGAGACAGACAACTAAATCACACTCCCTGAGCCGCATGTCTCTGGAGGAGGAGGAAATCAGAGTACCCGGAGGAAACCCACGTAGCCATGGGGACAACATGCAAACTCCACATAGAAAGGACTGCGGTCCAGCCCGGACTTGAACCCAGGACCTCCTTGCTGTGAGGCAACAGTGCTAACCACGGTGGTGTCGCCCTGAATTCATGCAGCTGATAGATATTACAAACAGAACATGAATCTTTCATACGCTTGAAGTGTTCTCTTTGGAAAGTGAGCCTAGGAGCAGCCAAACATCGGGCAGAAGTCTGAATATTTTTTTACAATTTAAAAAATCCATTTTGAAAACAAAATTCTTCCTAGTTAGATAACACCAATACTAACAATTTGTTGTTTGATTTAAGGTGTTTATTTAAAACCCAGGGCACACACGATAAATTATTTGTCAAGATAATCTTTGTAGTAACCAAATACTACAGTGATGGCACACCGACATGACACAATACAAAACTGAAAACTCAAATACAAATGCCTTTGATGTTGCTCTGCAATGCATCCACAGCAGAGGTCTACCAAAACTTAATAACCTTGGAAAAGTCTCCCTTGCCTTCTGTTGTGATTTACACTGATATGGCTGAAAGCATTGGTAGTTCCCACAATCAATCTCCTCTAATTCTAGTTGGAACTGACAAAAGTATTTGGATTCCACTATTCTTTACTTCATCTGAATTGGGGCCTTCAAACCTTCAGTGACTGTCTAATTGAAAGCAGTGGATTGAGTTTGCAGCTCTGCCAATCATTTCTAGCCAGCACGGCTTCAGTTCTCTCAAGTTTGATGAAATCAATCTTCCATCTGCCAGTTTCAATACTTGCCACGGATGTTCTGTGGGCTTCAGTTGAGGACTTCTACAGGCCGTTTCAGAATGGTGTCATAGTCTTCCCCACCGTCCTTTGTGTTTATGAGATATGTTTCAGATTACTGCCCAGTTGGACCCAAGATTGAGACACGGCCTCCTTATCTTTGGCTGCACATTGTATTCCATTTTGCCTCCAAATACCCTTTGGTTTGAGGGTGTCCTGCACAAATAGAAGGAAGTCGATGCCAGAGACTGCAAGTCAGTCCCAAAACATCACCGAGTGTCCTCCGTGTTTCATGACGGGGGTTGTATTCTTGTCTCCCAGGACTTTAGCATGTCGAGATGCACAGAGTTTTCGGTATTTCTCTTTAAAGAGGAGTCTTCCTGGATCTACTAATTCTACTATGGATCTGATTTTCTTTGAAACAAGGACAAAGGGGCCCACTTGGAATTGTACAAGCATCATTACCGTTGGCTTATTTTGAAGTTTTCCTTGGTTCAGTGTCCACCATTTGGATGATCTTTCACTTCGATCTTGTTCAGTTTTCCACTTTAGGCCAGATCCATGGATCATGATAGCAGCAATAGTGGACCCGGACCTGGAACTTCGGAGATGACCTTGTAGTCCTGATGGTTACCGTGTTTGGCTATTACCGTCTTTCCAAAATACACAAACAACAACATCTTGCAGCTCTTTCCCATATTTATTGTGAATATACACGCTGAAATAAAACAGCTGTTAACTTTTCTCTATTTAAACTCATTAAAAAGCAAAGCTGCCAGTACTTTCAGCTACATCAGTGAATGCTCATCGTGACAGCTGGTAAACTAATGCTAATTGTTCAGCTTAATTTATCTTTACCTCGAGTTTAACAGAGTCAAAATCAAGTGATCGTGTCATTGGGTCCTCACTAAACTCTCTAAGGGGAAGAAGTCACATTGTCTAAATCATTTGAGAATTTAACACATAACAGTGTCATAATTTACAGATTCAGCACCAATTCTGGACAAATCAATGGACAGGTAGTAATTGTCAGTAGAGTCTGAAAGGCCTCAGTGAGGGAAGACGTGAAAAGTCTTTGTGATCCGATTCAGATTTTACACATGGGAAGTGAAGCCTGGCAGCTTCACTCAAGGCCTTGTGGTTTAATGGCTTTTGTTATTTATACTTTGTAATTCCCTTGCTTATGCATCCATAACCCAGTTCAAATCTATGGGCAATAATGGATGTTTTATTATTGTCTCCCCATAAAATAGTATTCTGACAAAAGTCTCATTAAAACACAGCAGATCAGCTCTCAAGTCTTTCAGTGAATAAAATGTGGAGTCTTATCTAAAATATTTACTTTGTTTTAAAAAGCAGACATAATACTATGATAATTATTATAATACTACGTTCATTTTGCCAATGCAGTTAAACAGGTTTTGTTGTTTCTCCAATATGAAGAACATTTTCTAAATCCCGTTCAAACAAGCAGTTTCTTAGAAAATGTTAAACAAACAAGGTCTATTTTCAGTCCCCCCCCAAAAAAAGTAAAAAATTTGTCATGAGCCTCAGAAGTATTAGGATGGTGTATTAGTAAGTTAGACAGAGGTAGCGGCGGTTGTTGGTGAGAGTAGGTCAAAGAGAGGCTTAGAGCAGCTCAGTCAGATGGGTTAGATTTACATAGCAACATTTACACTAGTTTACATTAACTGTATCATGCTAACATTAATCCTGTTGTAATGGTTATTCACTGTCATTTTACTGTGCAAATTACTTCACTTTATACAAAGAACTGTTTTATTTTGTGTGTCACAGTATTAACCCTATACAATGATATCATAGTCTGTTTTGACATCTAATCTTGTCACCTTTTCTTTTATGAAAGTGACAATAAGTGACAAAAAAGTTTTCTGTACTGTTAACAGAAACAGAACCACACGTCTCAATGTCTTGCAGCCATTGAATTGGAAATGACTTGGTTTTTTCAAGTAATCCTAGAAAGGGGGAGAATAGACACTGCTGAGTCTGCCCCGTTCCCTGGGATAGCCGCACTGTTGTGGCATTGAGTGTTCTCACTATCGCTTCCTATCTACACACTGGCAAACTGTTGAGGTATTTCTTGCGGTGATTGGTTTTAATGCTAGGATTTTATGAATCAAAACTAAAAAAAAAAGTTTTAGACCTGCATGCTTTGCTTATTTATTATCCATGATTGTTCTTGTATCTAGTTTTTTCTGTTTTGTTTTCTATTATTTGTTTTTGTGAACTAACACTAGGAGCCCTTTAAATGGACAGGTTTAATCATGTGAGTCCCATGTCAACTTGTAGCATGATCATAGGCTGGCTCTTGGAAGGTTAGAGGGTAGTTAGAGAAGAAACAATGTGTGCTTAGGATGGAAAAGCAAAGCATACCAGGCATTTACAAAGAATTAACGCTTCCTTTTTCATTTCCCTGTTAAATTGGGGGTAATCTGTGCTTTAATTGATCAATTTTATTGCCTCAGTACATACAATGGACGTCTGGTCTCACTGAAGGAATAACTCTTATGAATTATAGGGAGAAATTAATTAAGTGATTATCGCCTCTCAATCTTATGGCAAGTAACCAAATCAGTTATAATGAAGATTATCTGTCATTTTAAGCTCAGGATAATGAATATAATAAGAATACATCCTAAAGTGTGTAGGGATTTTTCTAAATATCTTCCGCTTTTAAGTCTTTCAAAAGGAGACTTTGTGTAAAAGAGAGACGTTTGCATTAGTGTATTTTTTTGTTTTTCCTCAAACTGCATAGAAAAAGTTTATAACTGCATCTAAATTGTATTGAGCAGGATTTGGCCAGTAGTCTGATTAACGTTCAGATGGTCCAGCTGGCCCGTTGCTGCAGGTCCGCAAGCAGCGGCTCCTGTAATTCTACAGTAGTTAAAAACCCTCCTTATCATAGTTTGGCTCCATATTGAGATAATCAGGACTATGTGGGTTTTTGTTTCCGAAACTGCTAAATTGTGAACAGACATGAGATTTCAGTTCTCAGAAATACTCACCGTCAGTATTGGTACTGAGTTGACTTGAGAATTCAGAGAGAAAGCCCGAAGAGAGGGTGAAAGTTCAAGCTATTCAAGCTGTGAAATATCGTTATCTACTGTCCAAAGATGATGATGATGATTCCTTTGTGTGAGACCAGTTCACTACGTCAAAGAAATTTCCAGTGCAAATGTAATTTTTTGAAGTAAACTTTTGGAAGCGTTAATTTGAGGGGACGGGTAATGTGCATACAAATTATTGTGTGATTTTTATTTTTTTCCTTCATAAAATGTTTTTCATGTGCACTAGTTCTGAAATGTTTCCTTTTTGCACACCCTTTTAGATAAAAATGCAGAGAAAGAACAAATTCCAAATGAATGACCAAACAGTAACAACTTGTACTTATAATTCTGGTAGCACTGTATGGAAGTGAACATCACTTGGACAATTCAAGATTGTCAACTCAGAGAGAAGTTAACAAACATTTAGAATAAAGCCCTGTGTTTTGTCACTCAATCCCCAAAGCATTCATCAGTGATATTTAGACAGGATATTGTGGGCGCTATTGTATGTAAAGGAAGTGAGCTACAGATGGAAAAGCGTTCTTTTTTGTTACTTACAGATGTGAGTGTAAGCTGAAAGTGGTGAGGTAGAAGTACCAGATGTCTTTCACAAAGACTTCGTTTTCCTCAGAAACCAAAGTTTGCAAGCCAATGGGTTTTTATTTTACCCTCAAATAGATGAGATTAGTTCAATACATAACAAAGAAGTTCATCTTTTGGCTGAAGGAGAAGAAAAGTGGTTAAATGTTATTGGGACATTTATCAGTTCTCTTTTTAAGTATTGACTTCCAGACATTTGTTTCATATCTGGCAGCAAAATGATCAAGACTTTAGACAACATATACAAGGGAAGGCTAGTCATTCTTTGTTGCTTAATTGTCCGGTGAAATCGCTACCATACTGTAAAAAATATCACACCACACACACGTGCTGGTCTGAAAATTGACTGTTCAAACCTCGGCCTGTCTTCATTGAGCGAGGTGAGGAGGAGACCCAGTCCCAGCACTGTTTGCTCATTCATTATCACACTCAAGACAGTCACAGTATTCCTGCTGCAAATGGATATGATTAACAAAACTGCGTGATGCACAGACTCTTAATTTGAGCTACGAATGGCTTTTGCTATTTTTGTGTTCTTGACCTTTTTTGTTTTTGTCTTAAAAAAAGATGAAGGTTACATCCTCAGAGCTTTAACATTCATGAGACAACTTCTGGAGTTCAGATCCTCGAAGGATGCATTCCTGTCCTCGTCTTCTTATTCTTGCCCGTCGAGTCCATGGACCTTCCCACAGATGTTGCAACTGTTTCTAATACTGGACCCCTTTTGGATGAAGCTTGAAACTGACAGATCTTCAGTCCTTCTGCGAATGGCTCTTAGCCGTCTTTTCCCCATCAAGAATTTATCTATTTGTTCATTTTCATCCTTGCATCCTGCCAACATTTCTGTGTACATATTGTGCAATGCTTTTTTGATGGAGTCTCTTATTTCTGCCATGGTTTGGAACATGAACAACAAAGCAGTATGATGTGGAATCTCAGACATCAATCTTCAGCAGAATCACCACTTATGAGTCACCAAGTGTGAAATGGAGTCATGCTTTTCCTCCGGTGCCGAATTCTTCCTTGATATCCAGACAAGATGAAGCAAGTTTACACCACGTCTCGCTTAAATGAGTAAAATTCATCATCGTGTTCCATATGAAATTACATCAGGTATCTCTAAAAACTCACGGGTGCATACCTTCAGTTGTCTTAATCATATCCATTTGCAGCAAACATGTTTCCCCAGTCATTGGAAACTCTGTTTCCAGGATTTTTGTTCTATTATGGAAGATGAAAATGATCCAAAAGTGATCAGTCGTCATCCCTCATGAAGATGACGAAGAGAATGTGAGGGTAGAGCAGCACAGGCCATTTCTGTACATTTGTGTGCGTGTGTCTGTCTGTGAGTGTTTGCTGAATGAGTCTGTCTGCCTGCGTGTCAACGTGTGTGTCTTAATTCTGTTTGTGTGTGGACCAAACACACAGTTAAGGTCTCTAACACTGCCTCTTCCCATTGTGCAGTATGAGGAATACCAATGGGCTGACTGCTGCTGACCTGGCCCACACCCAGGGATTCCAGAAGTGTGCAGAGATTCTCTCCAATGCCCAGAACTCCCAACAAAATATGTCTCAGTCCCATGCCGGGTTGTTTCAAAATGGAACGGCCGCGAATGGCCTTGCTCACCCCAATCTCCAGGGACGGAGCTTCCTTAACGGAGTACCCAATAGAAAAAGGTCGTTTGATGGCATGGAAATGAATTCAGTGAAGAAGGCAAGACCAAATGGTAGGCCAATAATCTCACATTTGATCTTTTTTGTTCTGTGGAATGGTTTATCAATGTAATACACTGTCTAATGTTTTCATACTGGAACTTTGTGACAGACACAACCAAAGTAATGATTTTGCCATCTCTTTGCTTGTAGGCCTGGGCATGACAGCAGAAGTGCTGAACGGGAATGGGTCACTGGGTGGTGCTATAGAGTCCCACATGGAAAGCATGAATGTGGAGCTGCCACCAACTGTAAGCTCAGGTGGGCCAGGACCTTTTGCATTTGGAATGAATGGGTTTGCTCCACCACAAGGGCCAGGGCCCATGGACCAGGGGGGACTGGGCAGGTTAAGCCCTGCACCTAAAGAGCTGGAGGTCATCACTGTGGCATCAATGCAGACCCCTTGTCGCTGCACCAACTCTTATGCCTACCTGTAGAGAGTATGAGTTTGCGCTGGCACACTCAGTTTTGCTATGTGTGCAGAATGTGTTTTTGGTAGCATCTGGTGATGGGTTTTTGATTATTGTACACGTAAAAGACGTACATTTGTTTTAATTTGTTGAGCTAATTTGAGAGACATACATCCACGTGTTAGTGTGTGTGTTGTATTTTCTACTTTTCCTGTATAATAATATTTACCTGAAAGCTGAGATTTTTTGTTGTAATATACTCTGAGTACATTTGATGCGTCCATATTTCTAGAATTAATTCTTGTGTAATCTTTAGTTTTTTTCTGCTGGTAATAAAAGGATGACCTTTGTTTCGCACAATTTTGCAGCAACTTGTCTTAGAGCATCACTGACTAACATTTTATTTTCAGGATCATCATTGGAATATACATGAAATGTGATTGTAAAAACCTAGTTCTTTATTCAAATAATTCCTGAAAAATGAAGACCATTTTAAAAATCATAAAAATGAGTGTCAAAGCACTAGGGAGTAATTTGGATCCTGCACTGAGAAAAGCTGTAATGTTATACATTAAACAACATGTGATAGCTGATTTTGTTTATATTCTATAATTACCCTTTGCCAAAACATATACCAACACGAATGTAGCTTGTAAATTCCAAACTATTCACTGAGCAGCTTTTCTGTAGTTTGCAGATGTCATGTATTAACACACGGGGGCTTAGCATTTGATTCCTCCCTGTGGTTTGTTTGCCTTCATTTTATAAGAGGAGACTGCTTTGGGGGTATGTCTAGTATTTACTGTTGAACAAAGTTGCTATTCAGACTTTGTATGTTATGTGTTAATGTCTCCTGATTTTTTTTTATATTGGAAATTGGCCATGGTACAATCAGTAGATAATAACCATAATAACTGAACAGAGCTCTTAAAGAATGTTTGCATGAATCTTTCCTCTTTGGAAAAAAAACCCTTATTTCCTGAGCTGTGTTGAATAGTTGAGCAGTAACTAGTATGTTTTTTTTTTCAAGTTATTTAACCAGTAAAGTATACATCATTTTGCACTTATTAGCTTTAAATGTAAAGAGGGCTTCAGTGGGTACAGCACGGAGCAACTGTAGCTCTGTGCTGGTTTGTATGCAGTCATTAAATGTTGATTTATTTTATAAATCTGAACATGGTGGGCTTCGTTGTTTCTTAACATGTTTACATGTTTCTGTCAAGCCCTGTCCTTGTTGTCATATCTCTGGGTCACCTGAGATACATGTGATTTTTATTTTCTTAAATATACGGACACCACGGAAACCAACAAAGTGCATTAAACATCTAAAAATGCAGAATTTCACTGGACTCAGATTCACAAATGTAAATTCCCTTCACTTGGTCTGTTGGATTTTCCTGACTTGGTGCAGAAGCTTATCTACGGTTGAAGCAGAACTAGGCCAGGGTGTCATAGATGTGTGTCAGAGCAACTGGTGGATCAGGATGTGACCCATTTAAGTCAAGTTCTAAGGTCATTGAGTGTGGGATTGTGTAAGGTGTTCTTGAATGTATTTTGGCAGTCCAACTAGATTGAGTAATTCAAATAGTAAGATTTTGTTTTCCTACTGTGCAATAATGTCACAAAGTGGATATGCTTAAGAATTGTGCAAAACCAGATCGATCCTGTTTATCTCAGGATAACTAGCACCAGTAATTACTAATTAATTAACTCTGTATAAGTCCTTTTACTATTTGTCTCGTTTTATTTTACATTGGCAGGTGAAAGTGGCAGGTGTAAGGATTTGTCCCCAAATGGTTACAATGAACCAGATCTTCCACTTGGGTGTGACCCAGCAGCAGAGTTTGTGCGCTGCCAGCATGTCTACAGTGACACGCCTGACAGCAACAGCAATGCAGGCAGCCAAGTGGAGCACCAGAAGTCTGTGAAAGCTGAGCAGCTGTATGACAGTGCCCTCTTCAGTACCATGTTTCTTTATCATGGTTCCTCAAATTCAGCAGACCTGGTTGACACACTCCATTTTGCCCAAATATCACAGAAGCCTATATAAGTATTCATTTTGCTCAGTATCCATGAAGTGGTCCAGTTGATTGAGATTATTTGTTGTTGGAAAGGGCAGGCCCATTATTAATGATTCATCTTTTTTTTCAATTTTCTTGCATTTGTTTTTGTTTTTTTATTTGTGCTATTTAAGACAAAGTGCTTCTTTTGTGTATGATTAAACATTGGTTGTGATGTAACACTAGAAACCATCTGTATTAAATCACTGCCAACACTAAACTTTCTTCTTCAGCTAGAACTGGCATAGTTTTTCTTTGAAAATTGATGTTGATAAGACAAGTAATGGTCTACATGCCATGTTTCTCAATGTAAGAAAATATTCTACATTAATAAAACATTTCATCTCGCTGACCATTTTATTTTGGGGCTGCTTCACACAGATTTTGATCTAGTGAAATCAGACATTACAGCCAATAGTAAATAACATATTATCTTATATACATTCTAAAATCTAACGACCACTTTGTAGTTATAGAAATTAGAAATGCCATAACTTAAAAAGGTCAGTGTTACTGTAATAGTATTTAGGATTTCTTGATATCGTGACTCTTGAAATTTTGATTTTTATGCAATTCTCAGAGCAGAGTATTTCACCTATGTAACCTTATACAGGAGGCCCAAATCTGAGTGAAAGTACAGTCACCTTCATCTTTCATAACAATTCTAATTAATATTGAAACAACATCCGTACTCCTTTAGAGCATAAAATAAAAACACCATCACAAACAGAAATACGCTAGGGGGAGGAAACGTTAACTGATATAAATGTTAGTAAAATAAAGAAATAAATGTAAATTTTTAAAATTTCAATGAGTACCTTGTAAAACTTCAGTTAGTTATATGTTCTAATAACTTTTTTGTTTGTACAATCTGATAATGAAACGTATGCACAGCAACATTTATCACACCCTGCACTGCACAAACAATACGTCATAGTAGCTACGCCCCCTACCCGCCGAAACCAATAACGTCATGGTGGGACAAAATACAAATAGTATCGCGTAAAACTTTTACCTATATCATAACTTGATCAAATGTGACGAATAATATATTGTAATCATAATGTATTTATTGGTGTAAAGTAATAACACGGCTGCATTGATATTAAAGCGATTGGTGAAACGTTCGTAAAGTCTCCCCCCCTCCTCCTTTCATGAAGTGATATCGCCCGTAAACCTAGCTGGCTACCCGGAGTATCTGGATTATCAGTCGAAATTAAGCTAAGACTTGGGCGGCTATTGCGGGAGTGTAAAGTGATAATAATTTATACTGGAACGTTTTCAAGAAATAAGACCAAGCTAACGACCCGCTGTTCAGCCATGTCAACGCCGGCGAGAAGGAGACTTATGAGAGATTTTAAACGGTGAGTTGGTGCTCAGGAGTCGGACTGCCGGCGTTAATGGCAGCTATGATTTGTCGAAAACAGCCAAGCTAACATGAACGAGGTTTAGCTACTAGTAATCTACTACAGTAAACTCTACTCCTTAAAACGACATTATTACAAACGTGTGGTTAGCGATGAATTTGTACTTCAAACATCGAAGGGAAACGACCTTAATTAAAACACTTTTGGTGTGGCCGGGACATTTAGCCGAAATTTGTTAGCATGTTAGCCAACAAGCGGTTTGTTGTTAAACGCTAACAGTCCACGATAACTAACGATGAAGTGTCCGGTGTAAAATGTTAAACATTCGACACTTGAACTGATTTTTATCTTAACATAGCCAAGCACGTGTAACGACTATTCAGCGGTTTGTTCCGTGACACTTTCTACGGCCGATAACTTTTCGATGTAGGTGACGTTTAACGACGTAAATGTAAAAAAACCACGATATATCTTTTATTTGTCAGTGTGGTAATACGGACTCATGATGGAAGCCAGATTGTACGTCGTTTCCGCGATTTTGCCCTTTTTAACAAGTCAGTTTTACTTTAGATTCGAACTAACTCGTACTTAAATCATCAAAATGCTTCTTCGAACTAACTCGTACTTAAATCATCAAAATGCGTCCACATGCCGGTAAATGTAAATCAACGTGGGACCCAATGTTGATTTTCGCCGTTTGTCAGTAAACTAAATTATTAACAAGCAGCTTTGCTCCATTCGTTTTGTATGTGCTTTACGTCGAACAATGATTGTGCAACAGACCATCGCCGAATTAGTTGCTTATATGTAAAAGATTTGGTGCAGAACTTTAAAAAAGAAGGAAAAGGAAACTTGGATTTAAATACCACAGTGAACCCATATACCAGGTGGGGTTAAATAAAAATAACAAATCACTGAGTGGATTTCAGGCTCAAATACTGTATATCAATGGTGAATAGTTAGTGTAAAGCTCATACAGTTTTCTTCTTTTCAGTTGACCCATGGCTTCTACAGAGTCTTACATTCATCAGTGTAAACATAAAACCTTATTTAGTATTAAGTGGTATGATCACTGCCTTAAGAAATCTCTAGAAGATATCTCTGCAAATTTGTGTGTGATGTCATACAAACTGGAATCGAATTATGTTTGCCCTACTTTCACATAGCTAACGTACCTAGCAGACTTTCACCATGGGAAAGTTTGACACCAGTTTATCGAACTCTATTTGGATGACCCTAATTTTGTGTGACGTGGTTGAAACGAGTTGAAGGAAGTGAGTATGATGCATAGAAACAACACAGTGGGAATCACAACTGTTGAATTCCACATGCAGTGCAGGATCACAAGGTGTCTGTGAAAACTTGTTCAGAAGCAGCTGGCATTTCTCAGTCATGAATCGTGGCCTCTGCCTCGGTATCAGAGATCTGCTCCATCACCACAGACCTTTCTGCTCGTTGTTACAAAGCACCAGTCCTATAAATCTAATCAAGGAGCAGCAGAAATTTTTAGAGCTGCTTCCTGACTGAAATGAACAGGACCTTTGTCTCTGGTCAATATTACTTGCTTCATGAACATATGGTTTAGGACTTCATTGTGCTTATATGAAATTGTGAATAAATTCCTAATAAACCAGTGTTCGAGGATCTGAAAACCCTTCAATTGTCCCTTTTGTGGTTTTTGTTTTTTGTGATTGTGTAGGCTACAAGAAGACCCTCCAGCTGGTGTCAGTGGTGCCCCGTCTGAAAACAACATAATGGTGTGGAATGCAGTAATATTTGGGTAAGGTGATACTTTACCACTTATCAGGGCACTTTTGTTTGAGTACAAATTATTCTAAGTGTGAAATTAATGCTAAAATACTTTCTAAAATTCACAGCCCTGAAGGAACACCTTTTGAAGATGGTGAGTATCTTGCATAGTGCATATGAAACATGTCTGGTTACTTTACTAAATCCAATCTCCCTGTTGTATAACATATTTTGACAGATGCAGATTCTTCTGTACAGCTTAAAGATTGCGATATATTAATATACAGCTCTCCACATTGAGACAGGAAGTGAACAGTGTGTTTCCCCCCTAGCTGCCTCTGTCTTGAAACGGCATTGAGTCTGAGATTATCTGGCAGCAGTGTAACCACCGTACACTTTACTGCGCTGTGCCTGCCACACATTTACTGTTGTTCTTTCTCTGTTATTTCAAACATTACTGACTCAACATCGCAGCTTAACAGTGGTATTGGCCTAGCGTTGTTTCTTTTAACATAACATAGTGTATATCCACACTGTCAATCTATTTGGATGACATTTTTGTTGCTATTTTTGTTCCAGGTACATTTAAACTCACCGTAGAGTTCACAGAAGAATACCCCAACAAACCCCCTACAGTACGATTTGTGTCCAAGATGTTTCACCCTAATGGTATGAGCCTTGTATCTGTCACTGGTGTCTTATATTGTTGGTGATGGTGGATGGTATGTAATTCTGTTTTCATCTTCAGTCTATGCAGATGGAAGTATATGTTTGGACATTCTACAGAATCGTTGGAGTCCCACTTATGATGTGTCTTCTATTCTCACTTCCATCCAGGTGGGTTGAGTCAATGAATGAATGAATGAATGAATGAATGACTGACGGTGTTATTAAGGTAATGCTGATCTGTCCACACAAACATTGTAATCCTCAATGGTTCCTCCTCCACAGTCCCTGCTCGATGAACCAAATCCCAACAGTCCAGCCAACAGCCAGGCAGCTCAGCTGTACCAGGAGAACAAGCGGGAATACGAGAAGCGCGTGTCTGCCATCGTAGAACAAAGCTGGAGGGACAGTTGACCGGACAGCAGAGGGTTGAGGTTTGGTGCAGTAGCACTTAATGTTTGGAGCCCTCACTATCTTGATTTTAAGCTTTTATGCACTTTACCTGCAACCGCCGTCATTTTTCCCTTCTTTTCAATTCACTTTTTTCAGTCTGGTAGGGGATTTAATGTCACATTAGCAACACGGACTGTTTTAGGTTGTGATCTGGCATTTAGTGGGTTCTAATATGCTGTAAGAAATCCCCATTCAAAGGTGTACCAATTATCAGTCAAGACTTTCTGTGGTGCCCCTGAATTTTTATTTTTTTTACTAGCAGTTTCTCTGGGCTTCAGCCTAATTACATACTGGAGCAGGGAGACTGCAGCCTGATTATGGACTACAACTAACAAAATCTGACAGACATCTTTCCATCATGTCTTTGCTGTGTTGTGAATTGTTACATGCATGATAAAAAGAAAGGTATTCACGTTCCTGTTCAGTACTCGTGTATATAACAAAATTGCATTTGAATTATGTACAGATTTTGCACTGGTTGTTGCCTGTGTAATTTTTTTTCTGCACTTGTAAATAAAAAAAGGCAAATTCATCTCTATGTAGCAACTTTATTCATATTTGCTTTTGAGATGACGTGTGTATAAAACGGCTACTGTAAGAACATATGAACTAGGTTGAACTAACTTGCAGTTTGAATTCAACAGTGACGCTTTTTACCAAAGGACAACTCAACCAGGATTTTGGGCCAGTACAGCTGGATGAAAGTGAACTGTGTAACTCCTTAAACAGTTAATGGATATATTACAAATGCAAAGATGCTATCCAGGCAAGGCAATTTAAAGAAATATTTAACTGGAGAATCTGAATAGTCCGATGGGTCGGACTACTCACTGGATACGGTGGAGTCCTCTTGGCAAAACTTTAATGAAACCATAATTCAAAATTTATTTTGCAATGTTGCATGCATGCTAAAACTGAAGGTTGGCTGGAAACCACTGTTTACACTGGGAGGGAATGTTGGCTTACAGCTATTAAGCAATTACAAAAATAAGTATTTACAAGATCCCCATTACTTTTTTACACAACATAAACTGTAAATAAAACCAAAAATTGTACAGACACCTTTGAATTTGAACAGTTTACTGGGCCAAGCTACCTGTTGTAAGCCCTCTCCTTCTTGGCTCTCTCTAAGGCCTTGTCCATGGTTTTTTCATTCTCACCCCTACACTTTGGGCAAAACCATTTGCCCTTTGGCTTATGATGGAGCCCCACACAGGAGAAATGAAACCATTCAATGGGACATTCATCATTATCACAGCCAATCATCTCCCCATAAGACACCTGCTCACACAAACAATACGTTGGTTCGTCTGGGTCAATGGGGAGGTCCGGAGGCGATACTTCTCTCTCGGACTTTCCTTTCGACCTTTTCTTCTTCTTTGATGACGTCTTGGCCCTCTTTTCCCGCGATGCTCCTACGCCCACGTCCTCAGTGTGGTCCAGACCCCCATAACTTTCCCGGTTTTCTCCATTTTTCTGCCTTCTTGAGCGTTTTCCTCCTGCTTTGTCTCCACTGCCGGACCCTGGGGTAACCTCGTCACGCTTCTTGTCGTGGTGGCCTGCTTTGCTTGGAGCAATGGCGGCTGATGGTGACATCATAGACGCTGCAGTGGTGCTCATAGGGGTTGTGGTGGTAACGTGACTCTCTGGGCTTTCTTGAGAGGAATGGAGCAGTTCCGAATGCCAATCTATTTGCCGTGTTCGGTTCTCCACCAACTCCACCTGGGGAGAAAAAATAAATAATAAAATAAATATCAAATTCATACAAAAGTGAAAACCACAGTAGTGAATAATAACGCTACACGTCTCTAAAAAGTGCTTCTCTACAACTGACTTTCAACCATCTGGTACCCATCTCATCCAAGGTGAAACACTTGTTTACATACCATCTGACCAGCAATCTGAATCTTCTCATCTCCAAGCTCTTGGCTGCGGATCAGTACCCTCTGAATGGAAATCTGAAGCTTACGCCGCTGAAGTGAGTCAGACTCTCTGCGATAACGTTCGTAGGCATCATCAAGTTCCTTCAGAACATCTGCCAGAAATAACAAAACATAATAATGCTTCAGTAACCGATAAAATAACATTTGCAAACATCTGTGCAGGGTGATGAATGATAATAAAAATTAACAACATCCTGAGTAAAGAAACAATGCCAAATTACTCTTGGAGTGTATCATTTGTTTTTCTTGATCATTAGATGAGGTGCTGATGAGCATTGGGTGTGAATCAATGACAACATTTCATCTGAAACCTTTGTTGTAGTGTTTTCAGTATAAAGACATTGTTACTGTCCTGGTTCTTACCTTGATACTTTGCATCAATTTCCTTCATGAGGGACACACTTCTTTGTAAATCAAAGGGTAGCGATTCCACCAAATCCAAATATTCCTCGACATAATTTACTACAACATGGCCTGGGTCGCCATTGGTTGGGTTCAACATGGCTGATTCTCTGTCACAGGAAACCCCACCGACGACACCTGTCAACAATAAAAAAACAACAACAGAAAAATGATTCAGAGCTCCACAGTCGTTGTAGTGTATTAGGGCTGAACAGTGCATGGCATTCTCATTTTTGATTTCTTATCAGAAGGCTGTCATAAAATTAATTTAATTGAGACGGAGTATACAAATGCTAGACCGCGCGTTTTGTTTATGTGGATGTGATTCGAACCGGGAATAAGAAGCTTTGTTTTCGTCCTGATTCCAGACTGCTTACCTGAAATCAACCCGAGGGGAAGGAGCATTTTTTTATATAATCAGAACTGCTCAAAATTGTTGCGCGTGTACTCAGCTAGCTAATTTGGGACTAGGCGAAATGACAAAAACGCTCGAACACCGCGGATCTGTGCGCTGATGGATGTTTTCGACTCAATCCGAGAGGTTACGTAATGACAGCTTCACCGTTACGGTATCTGAGGTTGGGTGTCACATAAACAACAAACACACCGAACCGAGCATCGTATCTTCCCTCCAGCGGCTACATGAGTCCCAGTGGACAGTTAGCAGTGATTAAAGCCGCCACACTCCGGTGGTTAACGTTAACGTCACCTAACGTTTCCCTCCACTTTTACGTTGAGCGTCTGAAATAAATTCAAATGTGAACATTTCACTGTAGCTGGCTGCGTTTTACCGTCGGTAGACGTTAAAGCAAATGACGTGACCGACACTAGCACACAATATTTACAAACATGAATACAACCGTTTACTCACAAACGAAGCAATATCAGGAGATATTTGCCAACAATGGAACCATACGCCGATACCGAGCCAATATTGAAGACATTTAAACAAAGTCATATTTGTACGTTAATCGCTCCAAGGTGAACGCGAGCTAAACTAGCTTCTGCGGCGTTACCTAGCCTACATTAGCGTCAGTCACAACCAAGCTAACACTTGAGAACACTTTCCTACACCTAGCTAAGAGAAGAGCTACGTGGCGATAAGATTTTTTTTTTTTTACCTGTGTAGATATTAACAGTTTTCCCACCCCGTCACGTTTGGCACTCAGTGAGGCCGGTGCCGGTGCTGCTCTTTCTGCTAACCGCGTTGTCCAGTGACGGTACTACTGTTATCAGCCCCATCAACAGCTAAAGATAGCCGTTAGCTCGACTGTATGAACAAACGTATTCACTTTCTGCGCACGCGCTTCATCAAAGCACAAGCCGCGATGTCCTTTTCCTACCCGAGTTCTGACAACAACGACGTGATTTGTCAATCACATAGAATCTGAATCTGAATCTGAAGCACCGACATCTCGTGCTTCTCTCTCGATTTGGCACCCGAAAGGCCATGTAGTTGTACACTCAAGACTAGATAACCTTCTCCGTAACCGTAAGCATATCAAGTACCCTGAAATCTATAAACTAGAATTTTGTTCACTTCCGGGAAGGTTCACCCTACTCCTTCTGTATCGCCCACGTTGTTGTCGAATCTCAGGTGGGAAAAATACTGCCCACATGGAGCAGGATCACACATGTTAGTGATCGTGTAGTTCCACGATAAACACGATAAAAGACAGTAGAATCACTGAAACGTGGTGTCGTTACTTCCCACGTGAAAGCTGTCAGGAAATGTTGGGAGAAAAATGACGAAACTTCAAAGGATTTCTTTTACTATTCCCATTAGTGACGTCCACATTCTTGTGTCTCCTGTTGGGGACATCTTATAATTGGGTTAGGGTTGTTTAGACACGGGGATCTTGACCTATTAAACTACGGGGTAACCATCAAATGGGCCTTCTTCATTATTTAAATTTTTTTTTTTTTTTAATTCTAGTGGAATTCACAAAGTTTCTTGGGACACCAAACATATCATATAAATTAAATTATTAATTGTTACTAATCCAGAATTACATTTTTTTTTTTAAAACCCTTTGATTAGTATTGAACTCTGATCCTTAGAATGGACTCAATTACCAATCAATATACCAATGTTTAAGGAGTCAACTGTAAATTGAAACTTGGACTAACTTCCAACCGTTTAAGTTGTTTTATTAATTGAGCGATTTTCGTACAATTCACTTAGCAGGAGCAGGTTTGTAGCAGTATCTAGCATGCTTTCAGCTAATTGTGCCCCCTGTGGTGTTAACTGAGTGCTGCTATTGAACTTTTAATTTGTGAAATCTAAAAAGCCACGGGTGGAAGTAATAACATTAGTGATGGCTCCATTCCATTAAGAGATAAGTGGGCCAAGACTTACAACACCAGTGCCACCAAAGTGTAACAACTAAATGGCACGCAGCCATTACAAATATTGACAAGGAAAACATTAACTGAGAGGATTGTGTCTATTGTAGGCTTCGTTTAGGTAGGAAATTAATTCGAACCCAAATCAAACTTATTGATCCTTTATTTCAAATAGGTTTATAGGTTACAGTGAGCCATTATACTGTATGTCACCATATCAGTCTCTTGTGTAGGCTATGAAGAATTTGCCTAAACAAGTTTGATTTAGTTATATCAACTCATAACTTGCACCAAATGAAGGGAAGAACAAGGGAAATGCTACACCTCAAACAACAACACATCAGCGTGTCCTTGCAAATATTTTCAAACATTTTTCACTCAATTAAGTGCTGTCTCTAAAGAGCATCCAAACTTCTCCGTTAACCTCCGTTCAATATCAGCTTAGCGAGAACATTTTCCTCCAGCTCACCCTGGGGCTGGCAATTCAGAGAAGGTCACAAAAAAGTATTGTTTTGTGTGAACCGTTTGATGACTGAGTGCAAAATTAACTATGTATAGATGTATACACAACAATTCTGAGCTCAGATGACAGTTTTCAACTTTCAAAGAGCTTTTTGAATACAGATCCGATTTCCTGGATCATGTCGGAGGTAGTAGTGGATCTGCCGTGTTGGTGAAATGCTTGACTGTTGCACTGTCTGGTAAGGGAACAAGCACCAAACGCTGCCACTACTGACGGATTCACACTGAGGGAGGACAAAAACAATGCATCAGGAAACGTACGATCGTAAAAATACCAAAATGCACAAATATCAAGCCATGTCTTCACCTTCTGACCAGTCCTGTTGTAGATGCAGCATAGGCCCAGTGTGCCAGCACACCCATAGATCCAGACAGAAGGTCTCCCTGTCCACCACATCTCCTCCCACTGCCCTCAATATTGCACAAGATCACTTAAAAAAAAAAAAGAGGACACCAACCACGTGAGATTTGTGCACATGCTGAAAACATCAGCATGGCACATTTTAGACAAAAACTTATTCAGAACGGATATCTGTGATCCGTGTTTACATCTTTTAAAAGCTGTTTTTCTTGTATAAATGGGCTGATTCTAACCTTTACTGCCATCTGTAATGAGATCCTGTTCCCCTTTTAGTACCACAGTGAGGTTGCCCATAGCGACACTGAGCTGCATGACGCTGCGTTGGTGATCACTGCTGTCCATAGGCTCATGGTACTAAGAGTGCAACACAAAACCAACAGAGAAACACACTCAGAATTAGCCCAGAATTATTGGTGTTTGAACAGAAAACCAGCTGACGTGATATGTAGCGACCACCTACCAGAGCCTCATACAGGCGGGTGAACTCCATGAAGTTAGGCGTAAGGATGCCCTTCTGGTATCCTTGTATAACAGATGGTTGCTGTGTAACAAGCCATAAGCCATCCTGTTGAAAATGAACAAACCACACACAGAAACAAATTGTATGAATCTGTCTGCCTTTGCAAATAAAACACAATCTGTTCAACAGTTGCATCTTTATTCCAGTACTCACTGCATCAATGACGATAGGAATATCTCTTGCTTTAGACTTCTCTATCACCTCCTAAAACAGAGAGAAAAGAAGCTCCATCAAAAGAGATTCTGATGAATTATTCAAAAGACAGAAGAAAGAAAAAACTTGGCTCAACAAATATGCAGGGAAATGTTCGCTTTAGGTGGTAAAATGATGTTTTTATCAGTCTTCTTACAATCAGGCCACAATTCCCCCTCCGCCTGTATAATCACCGTTGGTCCCACTGAAGTGCTATTGCTGGGTCTGTGCACTTTTCTATCCACATGAGCGGACGAATCAAACCCAATGTGCCAAATACAGCGTGTCTCCGAAGCAGCCGTGTGGAAGTGCTTCTTCTGGAGAACATGTTTACTCTGTTGTTCACCTAAGTGCATCTTCTTCCACATACCTTGGCTGTTTTCAGTAATCTCTCATCTCTGCCAAGCCCTGGTCCTACCACAAGGCTGTGCAGTCTCGGGAGCCATTTCTCGATTTCTTCCACCGCGTTAGTGCTGTCGCTTGAAACACACACAAACACATGACACCAGCATGTTACAAAGAGCTTTGAGTGCCACAGAGCACTGGCATCGTGGCTTCACTTGATTCTTTAAGCAGGTTAGGTGCATCGTGATGCCTTAGGCATAAATAATTCTGATTACCATACATCAAAAGACTTAGGAATGTTACCATGGCACCTGAGCACACACAGGGTGAAAACCAAAAGATGGAGGGATAAGTGTCATCTAATTTAAATGCAAATTAATACAGTTCTGCATTTCTCTGAATCTCTTTTGTGACACCTGGAAACAGTATTAGAACTCTTCTACCTGGAATGTCTGTGACTGTTATGAGGTAACAGTCATTTATACCCGTTAAAGCAGTTCAATCCGTCACAGAGCCTCATAGAAACATATTTGTTTTACTGAAGTTACAATGTTCTGACAAAACAGCATGTATAAGCGCATGAGAAGACACAAATATAAATGCAAGTTTGCATTGAGGGTAACTACTATTCAGTGTTCCGAGCGGAGCTGCACTTACAGAACAGGATGAACTATGAGCTCAGGGCTGTAGGATTTGATTACAGTTGCAGCATCCTTCGTGCAAAACACGTGAGAAAGGTCAGCACCCTGCACAGAGCAAAAAGGCATCATCACTGCACCATAAGCAAAATAATGGATCAAGAAAGGATGTGAATTATGACAAACGTATCGCAAGATTAGAAGTACTGTTTACCACTTTTAATGCAGAGATGGCAGCAAAATATGGAGCTCCGGTGTATCTGTATGGGAAGAAGGTGAAAAGAACGCAAGGTCATTCAAAATCTCATCAGAATTCATCTCAGAATTGATTTGATTAAGGCTGTTCGTGTTGTAAACAAAAGCAGACGTCGGCTTTTGCACAACATACTCTTGGCATCCTCCAATGATCCCGATTCGTCCATCTTGCCCCTTGTGCTTTTTGGACGTCAGAGGAGGGACGATGGTCTTAACCAGAGACATTATATCTTCATCCATGCCTTTGTGTGATGTAGTCTCCAAACTGTAGTAGCGTTCAAGCACTGTAGGGAAACCATATGAGAGATGTAGGACACTACTGTGCACTTTATGGACGTCATCTAATTCACTAATCATCTTTCACAGGTAAATGTGAAAGTCACTGGCCAACACATACACATCAATACAGAGCAATTCATCTGTTTTCAGTTAGTTTCACACGCCCTCTAACTCTAAAATGAATAGCACCAAGAGCCTGGACATTCCTGCAGCTACATCTTCCATTTCATCCTCCTCGTCACACATTCCACCGAGAGGCTTGCTGCACACGTGACACCGAAACTAATACCTAATGCCTGGGGATCTGCATTCAACACGTGACATTCTGCCTGCGACGAAGGCCGTTTGAAACGATGGCTTCGTGTACGCGAGGGGGGAGCGCCGGTGTACTCGGGGGCACAGGCAGACGGGGCGGTCTTGGAGGGACTTCCTGCAGAAGAGGGCCTGGCAGAGGAGATGTTGGAGAACATCTGACCGAGCATCTGAAGCATGTGCAGCTCCCTGGCGTGTTCGGCCTCTCTGCGGCGGTCCTCGGCCTGTAAGCGCTGCTCCTCGGCGCGGTAGAAGTTGTCCTCTGCCTGGGCGCTCTGCTCTAAGAACTGCTCCATCAGCTTCTCCATGGGGAAGTTGGAACGCCGCTTCCTTGGCCGTTTTGGTCTGCTGGATGTCGGATTACTTGCTGAGTGGGTGATGCTATTTGGTCTTAATGAGGTGTCTGAAATGAAGAGGAGAATGGGAGACACTGATTATTATACAACAAAGCAACAACTTTATGGTAGTAGAGAGTATCAAATGTAGATGAGAACATAAATGTTGCACTTACTGTTGTTACCAACTGTCACTTTAACAGGAACAGGAATAGGAATGGGCACAGATGGGTATTCCAACTTGACTTCTGTCTCAGCAGGAAAAGGACATTCCCCTGCGCTCTCCGAGTACGCATCCTGACCGTCATCTCCATCCTCCTCCACGCCGTCCACGGGCTCGTCTCCAACCGCGCCGCTGTCCATAAATTCTTGCGGGTCAATCGCGGGCCGGTTGCTCAGAATCCTCTCCATGGCGTCGTAGAACTTACAGATCTTGTGATACTGGCCGTTGTTTCGCAGATTGCCTTCCTTCGCCAACAAGTACTGTCTCTTGAGGCTCTTGATCCGCACCCTGCATTGTTCCGGGGTCCTTTCAAACCCCATCGCCCCCAGCCTCCGCGCGACGTCGCGGTAGACGAAGCTGTTTCGGAAGTTTCCATCCAGCGCCGCTTGGATATCCTGCTCCCCCCAGATGTTCAACAAGGTCCTGGTCTCCACGTCCGACCACAAGAAGCCCCGGGTTGTATTTGCTTGCATAGTCGAGCCCAACGGGGTTATGTTTACAGTTTAATGGAGGGCGCTGCGGATTATGATGGACGCCTGGTCTGGATCGTTGCTTGGATCAAAGCCCCGGGGCGCCGCGATCCCAAAAGACGTCAACAACAACAAGAACAACAAACGCTCCTTTGGACAGCTTAGGAGGCATCGGAGGCGTATTATTCATTGTTTTCACCCCATAAACCATTAGCACAGACCAAAGAGAGCAACTCTTTGTATGCCATTAAACCTAACCTCGTCTTACATGTTTATCCTGTCCGTCGTAAGCGATCATATCTCACCAGTTGGACACAAACTGACTGGGGATCCGCTTCCCCTGCCATTTCCACAACCCTGGCCTTCATTTGGAGAATTTGCCAAACTGACCTCTGATCAGTCCTCTGAGGGGAATTCACCTTTCCCTGCCTGCTCCACCGCCCACGCCAGGTGTCTGCGGGGTCCTAAAGACCAAACGAGAGTTTAGGACTCTAAACCTGTCAACTCCCGAGGCAGATGATGCTATTTTTCACATCAATTTAGTTCGTCATCCTGTTTTCACTTTACCTTTTTCATTCAAACACAGCAGCGTCGCGACAATCGACAGCACAATCGTGACAACGGCAGAGGCGAGCGTCTGATTCTGTAGGGGCATGCTGTCATTTCGCTATTTGCTCTGACGGTTTGGCATAAACTACGCGTAGCTTCGTGCACAAAAAGCCTCGTTGCTCCCAAACTACTCTTACCTAAGCGAGAACTGCGTTTCAACGCTGAAAACAGGACACAGACTGTCCTGATCATGAGGAGTCCTGATAAGTACTACAAACAGGAAGATAGAAGCTGATGTTGCCTTTAAACGCTCCTCGCACGCCCCTGACATCCGAATTACAGCAATAGCTAGTCCTATGTCAATGAGTCACACGGTAATGTAATGTGTAGTTAAATATAAAAAACAATCGGTTTGCCTATGTTTAAGTTATGCGGTGTTCAAAAGTGTATCTCCAGTGCAGTCTTAGACATAAATGTTGTTTATTATCGAGTCATGTTCAAAATGGCACAACAAATTTCCGACAGTACTTAAAGGCAGCAGGACAAAGTGAAGCTGGATTTCAATTGGTTAATTCTCTTAAAGTGACCGCACATCTTCGTATATTTGTTGTTGTTTGATTTACATTCCGCGGTTGTAAAGAGCATTTTGTTCAAGAAACACAAAATTATACTTAATTGTGCAGGATCTATTTGTTTGTATGTTTATTTTGATGAGTTTATTTACCCATATATCTCAGCGCCTTCGTTGCACATTCCCATTTTGCGGTATCGGTATGAGAATTATATCCTGAAGCGGCTCTCACACGTTTAACGACGTGATGGCGACGCAGGGCTTTGAGAAGCACTGAACCGTCCCTGAAAAGTAGTTCGAGAAGTTTCATTTTTTATGCTTAGTGTAAATATTGCGCCATCTGCCGGACAGAATGTAGAACAGCTTTGAATGGGTGCAGATCCAACACAATACAAAGCCAGGATTGCTGATAAAGCTGTTAAAGAAAAGCCCTTAATGTGGAATGTCTGACGTCACAGGCTTTCAACCAAATGTGTCAGTGGGAGGTGTATGTGGGAGACAGGCAGAGGGGGCATTAATATGACATTCAACCAGATGTGAAGACAGCTGGGCCCTGGGAGCACGGAGGATGTCCTAATCCAGAAGTCTTCAGATTGTAAAATAGGTCCATTTTCTTCAATCAGACAAATTGCCTTGTTTGTTCCCCAACAAACAGTAACTTTAAGAGAGAAAGTATATATAAGTTGAGCCGCGTTGAAGTATTATGGGATGTAAATTTGTGACAGCGTATCAACATCCAACAAGGGAGAACTTGGCTCAAAAGTCTTAAAGTATCGCGGGACTTTAAAAGCACAATCAGTCTCGCGCTCATAATTCAAGCCGCCCCTCCGGACTGGTCACGTGATACGGACGTGAAGCGAGGCGTCGTCATCGATTACGTCACGTGCCTAAAACCAGTCCAGACGTCTGTGCGAAGCTTCACGGCAAACTTCCTGGGTTCACCGACACACACACGCTTCAAAGCGTGGGCGCGTCACGTAAAAGCACCACTCGAACACAATGGCGTCCACAACACTTCGTGCTCTTTCCGACGAGAATTCGTAAGTACCGTAAAGTTAGTTCGGACAACGAGACGCTTCCGTTTTCTCGAGCTGCTCCTCCGCCGCGGAGGAACACGAACCAGCATCATGCCCGAGATGTCCAAGATGAAGAAGCCGGACGTGAAAGTTGTCCTCCTGGGAGACATGAACGTGGGGAAGACGTCCCTGCTCCACAGGTACATGGAGCGGAAGTTCAAAGACACCGTCAGCACGGTCGGAGGGGCGTTTTTCCTCAAACAGTGGGGACCTTTCAACATCTCCATATGGGACACCGCAGGTAATCCTCCTCTCATATGAACCTTGACCTCTGCCCACGGCTGTGCTTTTTTAAAGTTTGTTTACATCGTTTGTGACATCTGAACTCTGATACGAGAGCAACAAGTTGGACATCTACAAACTTTTCCCCTTATTTATGAAGTTATTCTCAAATATCCTAAAGTTTGATTGTTCAGTCCACCAGTTTTAAATCCTAAAGTGGATTAAAATAACAGGCAACCATTAACCCAAAACTAACAAAGTAAAGGTCGAAGCTTCGAAGGGTCGGATATTACATCATTCACAAAAATGTACTGTTTTAATAATAAGAACAATATAATAATTAAAACGTGTTAAACTGATTTCAAAGAGAAGTTTAAAAGTCAAGTGTCAATATCTTAAAGACGTAGAAAGCTAACGAAGTCGACGTTCAAGACAAACTTCATGATTTTAATAACGATAATATCAGAAAAAGCATCAAAGATGTGAAAGATCTTAATTTATTGAGAAATTCTGGTTGTTTTTTCTAAGATGAATCATAAACGACTTTGCTTATGATTTTTTTTTTTTTAAATG
>OMNV01009274.1:40645-78034 GCA_900303265.1 Brotula barbata | reverse complement strand
GGCATGTTAATTTACCCCTAAAGTAATTGAAAACTTCATTCTTGATGTGTTTGGTTCCATTTTGTACAGATTTCCCTTAAATGCATCCTGATATATTTTCCATCTTTGGGAGCAGTTCGCTTTTGACAAGTTTTTGAAAATGAAGCTCATGGACAAAAAGCCCATGAGCTCTCTTGGTGAACATTTTAGCTCGAGTCTACTTACATTTTAAATATTATAATATTTTTCTGTACTTTTAATAATAAAGCGCTCCAACCTGTGTATCCTGAAACACACAGTTGTTATGAAGTCACTGTGAGGCTCAGACTTGTGCTGTGTTGCTCAACTCTGAATCTTTGTGACCTAACCAAAGCCTTTGTCCTCAGTCTATTTAGTGTGTGTGTGTGTGTGTGCGCAGGCTGGGGGGAGGCAGTAATCAGTACCTCATTTTTTAGATTACAAAACTGTTGCAAAGGTGGGGACAAATGACGGAAACTTAGTCAGTGTTTCACGTCTTATCACACTGAGGAAAGCCTGAAACCTACATGATGTGAAAAACAGTTCAGAAATATCTGACACATTTTATTGACACAAGATAAGGAACAGCACAGGCTGTTTTTAATCTTAAAGAGCTGGAACTCTTCTCAGTTTCTCTGTTGTACGATTAAATCCTGCTTTTTAGAAAAAATCAATGGCTATTTTGAAAGTGCGTGTTTGACGTGAAACTCTGATATGTTGAACTGGTAATAACCTGAAATAAAGGAGAGAGACTGAACATTGGATTCATTTTTAATTGAAATGTCATTGGTGTCATTTGGAGGAGAGGACAATTACTCATAGGGAAACAGAAAAAAAGTGAAAAGAGGAGCAGACTGAGCGAACCACAGAGATGAGGGTTAAAGGCTCCACTCTGCTGTTTCCTGTCCGTGTTCCTTTATCTCCACAACCTCAAACAGGATGTGATTGCATTCTGTTTTAAAATCCTAAAATGCTGCTTCAGCGCTGAGTCATTTCAAAAAGACCGTTGTTGCCCTACAAGCCATGATGGATGGATGGATGGATGGATGGATATTCAAACACGTTAAACAACTAGAAATGAGAGGAAACTTAGTAATGTACACAGGATGAAGTAAAGAACTTGTCCGGTCCTGCCCCCCCCCTTTTTTACACTTTATCAGTCAAATAAAAACATTGAAAACATTGCTGGCTGATTCTTGGGCCCTAACATCTGTCACGTGAACACGGACTGGTCTTTCTGGTATCGCTCGGTTTAGTTTTGTCACAGCTCCGGGCTTTTCAGCTGCTTACTGCGTTCTTTTTTCCAGTCACATGACAGGCGTGTGACAGGAAAACTTTGTAGATGCAGTCATGACCCTTGTTTTAACTTGTTGGCAAACTCGCATCCTGCAGTACTTAAGATGGTTTTTTTTGGTCAAAATTCAAGATACTAGTTTATTAAACGTACAGATCCAGGATGTTTCTTTGAGTTTCAGAATAAACTAGGAGTTATTTCATGCTGACGCATTGCAATTTATTTATTTTTTTACGCAAGAAAATATGAAAGAGCAGCAAACATTTCACACAGTTTGAACTGTCAAGAACTGTCCATGTTGCAGAAACGATTTGTTTCGAAACTGTTGAGTGTCACATCTTTGCACAGAGTTCACTTTTTGTTCTGTTTTGTGTTTGTTTGGGTCTCTTTATGTGGCTTTTCACTGTGTGTGTGTGCGCGCGTGTGTGTGTGTGGCTAATGCCTGGTCCCTGTTTCACACCACCTCTCAGTGTTGACATTTTGTCTCATCAGGCCGTGAGCAGTTCCATGGTTTGGGCTCCATGTACTGTCGAGGTGCAGCGGCCGTCGTCTTGACTTACGACGTGACGAACTGGCAAAGCTTAGCCGAGCTGGAGGAACGCTTCCTGTCCCTCACCGATACCGCCAACCATGACTGCATTTACGCCATAGTGGGCAACAAGGCTGACCTCACGGATCTTACTGCCCAGGAGCCACAAGTCTCAGAGGAGGTTTCAGAGGACCAAGCTGACCACGAGGAAGAGAAGACGAAACCAGAGGTACTGTCCGCTTGTCCCAAAGCCCCGGCCACCCCAACATCCTTCTCAGGTGTGACGCCGTACAAACAGGTCACCCATGAAGACGCGGTGGCTCTGTATGGCAGAATACTGCGGTACAAGGGACACGACGAAAAGAGCAGCCTGCCCGCAGACAAGATGTGCTTTGAAACGAGTGCCAAGACGGGCTACAACGTGGACATTCTGTTTGAGACGCTATTCGATCTCGTGCTACCTTCCATTTTGAGGAAGAGAAATGAGAACCAGGTGTCTCCTACAGTGGACTTGGAGGATTGCAGCGGGGGCGGCAACAAGCGGGCCAAATCCTGCTGCTAGAAAGGAACAGAGGTGTTATTTTAAAAAATAAAGGACATTCTACAGGCTAGTTTGAGCACCAAATAAATACTGGGATGGTACAGAATTGTTACGTAGGTAAAATACACAAATACTTGATACTGTGATGACAATCAATGTGTAAAAGCAACCGTAGTTTGCAGTCTTCGGGGAGACTTTACTGATTGACACGTGAGGAACAGATGGATTGTTATTCAGTGTTCAACTGCACTTAGATCCCAAAGATGTCTGTGGACAAAAGAAGATACTCAGAAGTAGTCTGTCACTGCTATTTGTTGATGTTTTGGAATGACTTTATCAGACTTCACAGCACTAATTGCTATTTGGGCGACACATTGCACTGTCCGTTTGTTGTTCGTTAACAATTTCACAACACTTAAATTGAATCGATACTAATCTAAACATTTCACTGTCACATGTTCGGAAACATTTCAATCATTGCAAATGTAGTCAACAGTATTGCATAAACTCCTGTGAAGTTTTTAAAGACGCTATGATAATAAAGAGTTTTATTTTGCACATTGTCTGGTGTGTCAGATGTGCTTAAATGTCTTAACTGCTACAATGAAAAAAATGCAGTCTTGGGTATAACAAAGAACATTTTAATCTTTACAATCCAACAAATGTATCACTTTGGAAATTGCCATCAATGCATGAACAAATGGTGTCAGTATACTTTGTGAGAAAGTTCATCTCCAGACAGATGTGTTCAGGCAACGTTGAACATTTGAGCTATTTGGTAAATTTTGCGAAAGAAAAGAACTAAACCACGATCACTGAGAGCAAAGATTAGCCAGAGTGGGTCTGAGTCAGACCTTTGATCCAGGCTGTTTGCACTTTGTCCTGTTTGCAGCTCCGGGCCATTCAATTATTAGTGAAACGCTGTGAAAAACTAATGTGACATGACTAGTAACTAGAATCAAGTTCATTCAGCTGATATAAATACAAAGAATCAGTGCATTGTGTATGAAGATGGGTAACAATGTAGAGTAACAAGTTAAACACAACTCGGCAAGATTTGTTAAATGTATAAAACTCATCTGAAATAAAGACATTCTATAAAGAATAGGTTTGCAAGAGCGACGGAAGAAAAGCACGACGATGCTGTCAGAAGGTTCAGCCAGCATCAGGTCAGACCGACCACACACTCTTTGCTTGGCTGAGAAGCGGTGTTAATGGGTTTATACATAGGATGCGAACCAAAACATTTGTAACTTGCATAAGTACTAACTGAAGCAGTGCATACACATGGGTATCTTTGGTTCAGCTGTGGTGTACAGTCGAATCTGTTAACAATAGTAGCTGAGGTAATAAGTTAACGTGTAAGCACCGATCCACATATAATACAAAATACTTTATTCCATACTGTAATTGGTTTCATTGTAGGACTGGAGTTTTAGGAGCTGTGGGGTATTTTGTTCGTAAATCAAGGCATGAAGGCCTCAGTATACTTCTAAAGATGCAGGAAATGAAAGGACAGGCTGATGATCCCTTTGATTGTACGCTGAACTCTGAAAAATCCGACCTCCCACTTGGAAAAATGTCACCGAATGATGTCCTTATAAGGCAAGAGCTCTGATTTAACCAACCAAAATAAACCAAATGTCACCGTGAGTGGTAGAAGATGTTTGCATGATGTTTTAAACTTGAGGATGTGTTACATGTCCATCAAGTGGGCTTCCCTTGTAGTTTAGTGGGCCACAGTTGATTGTGGAGCGCTGAAGATAGCCAAACAAACCAACATCTGACGGATGTCCCTGTTTTTATGATCAAAGGCTTTGGAATGCATTTAGCAACGCGCGCTGAACAGCCGACAATCAAAGGCACCACAAGTCCTTAAAAACTCCCTTTTGTCCTTTCTATGTCTGATACCTCCTCCTGGATACAATCGGTCAAAGTATCATGTGACTGCTTTCATCATCATTGAGCCGCGTTTATACGTATTCCAGCCAGGGGCAGGGAGAATTAGACCAGTTAGAAAAGACAAAAGTTCACTGCATTTAGAACAAACAAAAAGCCTGAATCAGTCTTTTTGACCTGAATGTTGTGCTTCACATGAAGTATACTGAGGCCTTTAAAGTCAGTTTTGGGGCTCAGGGACAATGTTTCCCCTAACACTGATCTAAGGTGAGTGTTTCAAACCTCCACTGTTTCTTCTGGTTAGTGCACGGAAGGAGAGTAACGACGACGCACCACTGTCAGCGGAACAGCGTCTGTATCCTGAAAACAAAGGTGAGAAGTGTTCTCACAAGTTCTTCATGCAGACCTGGCAGCGGCTGATGCGTGACAGGAGCTGGCCTGCTTTGAGGGTCTCTGATGCCGGTTCAGTTTGGAATGACTGATCGACGGAGGTCAGCCAAAAGCTGTGCTTGTTTGCAAAGTAGTGGCATGTGCCTTTGGCCCCGTTACACTCAATAAACGGTGTCGTGCGGAAGTCTTCCAGGCAGGAGCCGGGCGATGACAGAGATTGACCTCCACCTTCATCTCCTGCTGCTGTATGCTGTTGAAGGAGAAAGATGTGAGAAATACGACGATTGAAGTGCAAAATCTAATCTCCATGCAAATATTGGCTATGACAACATGAAAACAGCTGCTTTGTGCCTGTAGAGGGCAAAGTGCTGTCATTGAGAAACCGCCCTTTAAAACATCATAATTATCACTTCCTGTTGTTTCCTGGTGCAGAAAAGCCAAACTAAAGCACTAAACAATCACTCTTAGAATTTTTGAACAAGTTCAACCCACGCTGACCTTTGACAGTGGCTTTAGTCTGTAAACCAACAGGAGCTAATCGTCACCTTCCTGGTAGTTACAAATGGCAGCCATTTTATTGGATTTCCTCTCACTGTTCTCACTGTGCACTTCATTCTACAGGCATTCATGGTTTTGTCAGCAGTAAATTATCTCCGAACGACACCTGAAGCTCATTTTGATTCCTGGATTATGTAGTGTGCACAAGAAAATGAGGGACAAATTACTGCTAATGTCATTTAAGGGCCCTTGAAGTAACACAGTCATAGAATACAATAACTTTCAGTAATAATAATAATTTTTTTTGGTTTGCCAGAATCCACTTTTAATGATTTTAACGCGGTCATGTGACTCCTTCATCAATGATGAGAAACAGAAGTGCAGTGTCACCACACCCTCATTGCCCAAAATAGGAAGAGAAAGTAATGCAGTAAAGGAAAAGTATTATTTCCAATAACCAAGATGAGGATATGGGACAAAACGCAAACCCATTGCAACAATCTGCAACATTTCCCTGAGAGGAGTCGTTCTGAAGAGTGTGAGAAAAAGTTCCGGTCTTACCATGAGGAAAGAGTAACCAATCCACAGGCTGCGCCAGCCCGCGGGGCACTGTGGAATGGTGATGTCCTGGCTGTGGATTGCTATGGCAACTGATGGAGCCTCGCACACCGAGCAGCGGCTGATATATGGTTTTATTTCTCCTTCTTCTACGGGCATCATGGGAAGAGGCGCAGTGGTGGACAGCCAGTAGGACTTATCGTTTCTGCTGGCGTAGTAGCATATATCTCCGGGGTTGCAGTAAAGGAAAGGCATAGTGCTGAACCGAGGGAGACAGGAACCGGCCAATCCTGAAAAGCCCGATCGATCAAACAAATTAGATTTTGTCATTAGCTCAGATTTAGTCCAACATTGTTGTAAAATGTCCTGATATCTTCCAGTGACACGAACACTGGGTCTGTCTGACCTCCTAGATGAGTCACTCAGACGGACAGTAATCAGACTACATTCTTGCTGGGAAATCAATGATAGTAACGGGCTGGAAAACTGCCACGTACATGCGAGTGTGACCGAGAAAGAAAAAGAAATGGAAGGAAAACGATACTGTTTGAAAGGAGAGACTGTTTATACGACCACAGTACAGAAGAGAGGATGGGTGTGTGAGGTCATTTGTTGTTACACACGTCTCTTCAGTAATTCCAAAGAAATGACAATCTGGCTAGTCTGAGAAAACCTCACGTCAAATGTTCCCAGCAGTACGATCTAATGAGTCTGACCTCTTAGGGATGACGTCTGGCTCATTGCGTTATCATCCTGACCTTCCAAAGTTATTCTGGTATGACTGTGAAACAAACCCACACTGAAAAGGGCCTACGTTCTCAGTCCCGGTCCACACTGGAATCACATCAGTGCACTACTTTCTACCTATACCTGAGTACCTACAGGACAGCAAACGTTTGTCCACAATTATTGTATGAGCTTTGTTTTCTTTGGAAACGACTTACCCAGATCCTGGTTGTGGGCCTTTTCCTGGCCTTCGAAGTACAGTAGACTGTATCCATCCCACAGTTTAGACATGCCCACCGGGCACATGGGTGTGTGTTCTGACTGACTGTGTTTCACCAGCAGGTAACCCACGCTCACACTGCGGCCAGGCATCCCAGGCAACCCAGTGACACCAGGGTGACCACGGTGACCTATTGAGGGAGGACAAGTTTGAGATTGTCTTTTGCAACATACAAAAACAAACACTAACCTCATACAACCATACAAATAATCTATGTGCCCAATAGACATGGTACCTACAAGTACATGACCTGTAACCCTCTCATAAACCTTACTGATAGACAGGGACATAGGACGGGTACATGTATCTGACTTGTCTCTTCCTTCTATATAATCATTTAATATTCTAATCCCAAACTGTCCCTCGGTGTTAGTCATACCTTCCATGCCTTGTAGACCGGGATGACCCATTTGTCCAGCCACTCCACGGAATCCGGGAGTTCCCGGTGTCCCACTAATCCCAGGCATGCCCTTCTGCCCAATGGGTCCAAAGTAACCTGCACAGTAAACATCGCAGTGTGTGCACGGTGTTCAACAACAGAGGTTTTGTGTACGTTTACTCAAGTACGACAATTTTCAATGAACATGCTGGGAGACTTTCCACTTTTCCTGAAATGAGGAAATATTGTACTTTTAAAATTCGTTGTTTATGTGATCTTTGTGGCCAAAAGTACATCTGAAAGTAACTTTTTTTTTTCCATTTCCATGTATTTTACTTATCTAGCCACCTGAAGAGTTTTGTACTTTTTCAGACGACGAGCATGTAATCCGTTAGCTGGTCTGAAAGCCTTAAAATCCACAAAACTGGAGACAGAATCAATACTGGTCAATAAAAAGAATTTGTACTTTTTCTATAATTTGTCTGAATTCAATCTGAAGAAAAAAAACACATTTCTGCTTTAAGTGAAGAATTTCAGACATCTTTCCACAACTTCTTAACTACTATAGACTACTACTACTACTACTACTACTACAACTACTATAAATTACCTGCATCCCCAGGGGGGCCATGTGGGCCGGGTTCACCTCCTCTGCCATGTGGTCCTCGTATACCCTGTGATCCCTGAAGGCCCCTCTCTCCTGGAAGTCGAAGGGGCAGTGGAAGAGGACCCTGGCTGCCTGGAACACCAGGAAACCCTACAGCCCGGATGGAAGAAGTGATAAAGACACAAAATCAGCAAGTAACCAGTGAATTAAATTAGAGGACACACACTGTGGATGAGTGCAGCAATTAAAGCTTCACATTTCTGTCAGGACCCCGTATAAAGCCCAAGGGAGCGAGAGATCATCAGATTTTGCAGGAGGAGAAGGTGGGAGCACAGTGGACGAGGTTTGCTCCGGCAGGATGTTGGGGATGGGAACAGACGCTAGACCATACCATCACACGGACAGAGCTCTATAAAACTCCAAGGACCCTCATCTCTGGCACAACAGGCATGCTTGGCCAGACAGACTAAGCTGTTGCCCTACTTAAGCTCTTCAACAATGCTATGAAAGAAATGATTTGGTACTAAACGGAGCCCCGTGACTGCCCTCTGCTCGGTCAGTCTGTGATACTTTGAATGTGCGTAGCTTACCTGTAGGTCCGGTGTTTCCTTTCTCTCCTGCTTGTCCTCTTTCTCCTTTCAAACCAGTAACGCCAGGGAATCCCATCATTCCTTGCTCTCCTTTAACTCCTGAAAGACCAAGAATTCAAGTCTGGTTAGAGACAAACTCATGATCAAATCTTCAAACAGGTCCAAGATTTGATCCAACAATACAGACTGTTATTTGTCAACGTAGCATTTATACGGTCTTCCAGTGGTGTATTCATAAAAGATGAGATTGAGGTTATCTCACACTAAGGTAAGATTACAATATGTGCCCCAACATACAGTAAGTATAAGAAGAAGGTCCAGTTTATGGCTAAACCTTGAATAGAATCAGCATTTCGTCCGTACCTTTCTTTCCAGACACACCATTTGGCCCCCTGTATCCATATTGACCTTGATCTCCTGTGACACCTTTTCTACCTGGGAACCCAGGAAATCCATATGGTCCAGGTACACCCTTTTCTCCAGGAGGAGCAGCCACACCAGGAAATCCTCGGGGTCCGGGGAAACCTGAGAAGAAAACCCAGATGATCAAGTAATCAGCAACAAAAATACTCGTCACTGCTCTTCAGACAAATGATCCATTATTGTAAACTGTATCTTCTCACCAGTGAATCCTTTAGGTCCAGGAAAGCCAGGGTCGCCAGAGGGTCCTAGTCTTCCAGGAGTCGCATCAGTGCCCGCGGGGCCTCTGGGTCCTGGTGATCCAGGTTGACCAAGGTCACCTGAAGAAATCAGACATCGTTTGGATTATTTTAGCCTTTAAAGGAGTGAAATCATGAAAAAAAAAATTCATAGCAGACTATTATTTACTGCAAACACATCTAAATTAACACTGTCAAGAGAATAGTTACTGACCTGGAGGTCCCTGGAAGCCTTTCAAACCCTGTATTCCTGGAAAACCAGCTTCGTTGTTGGGATCACCACTTTCTCCTTTCCCTCCTTTGTTTCCTGGCTCGCCAGCTGGTCCGAAAGTGTCCAAACCTGATGGCAAATACAAACACAAACAGTGGGTGTAATGACAAAGACAACTCCAGGATAAATGTTGCTGTTGCTGTATTACTTGTTTTCAATTAACCCTAGAACACTTTGTAGTAGAAAAACACACAGAAAATTTTGAACTTTGTGTGATTACCGTGGATTCCAGGGATACCCTTTTGTCCTTTGAGTCCATGTAACCCATAAAGACCCTTCTGGCCGGGGAAACCTGCACACATTTGCATTGATCAGATGGATGACAAATGTAATTTTCTGTCACCGTCTTGACTGGGGCTGCGTATGAAAACAAAATCCTCGTACCCTTGTTCCCTGGAAAGCCATGTAATCCAGGGCTTCCGGGTTGTCCGGGAGAACCAGGAAAGCCCTTTTGTCCTGGGTCACCAGGCAACCCCGTCTGTCCATCTGAGCCTGAGGGAAAGAAATGTCAAGCAGAAGACTGAATGCAGGTCAGAGTCAAAAAAAGCAACGTAATGCTTCTAGAGTAATCTGACTTAAATTGAACAGTGTACGTTATGAAATCAAACCTGGGATTCCTCCTGGACCCACGTCACCTGCCACCCCTTTAACTCCATGAATGCCAGAGAAACCAGGACCGCCTCTGTCCCCAGTCTGCCCAAATAAGCCTTTCTCTCCTGTAAGAAGGGTGTTAGTTGTTTCAGATCAGTAAGCTGTGAGCCTGTATTTGTTCTAAATTCTATTTACTAATTTAATTTGGTATTCCTCAACACTACCTTGCACTCCTGGTAAACCGGTCTCCCCTCTCAACCCTGTAGCTCCAGGAATGTCCATACGATGGCCTTTCTCACCTGTAATAAATAGTGTGCTGCATTTACAAACACTTGAAATATATTCAGTACAATTTCTTCCTGATGAAGTTGCTAAATCTGTACTAGATTTAAATCTGAAGTTGCACCTTTGACTCCCTTCTTTCCTTTGTCTCCTGAAGCACCATAGGCACCAGGGCTTCCTTTTATTCCCTGAAAAGGAACAAATAAATAAATAGAAATTTCTGTTTAATAACTTACGGTTCTCTTGGAATCAGACCAGGACCACTGACTTTTGGCCGATGGAAACTCAGGGAAGGTGTAATGGTGTGCACCACGGGGAGAAAGTGAAAACAACCTGAACCTATTAAGGGACCTTTCGAATGTAACTTGTTTGGAGGAACCAAAACAGACTAATTTCCATAGAATCTTGTGCTTCCAATAAAATGAGTCTCACCTTCTTCCCTACCATCCCTTGGAAGCCACTAATTCCACGATTTCCAGTTAGTCCGGGCATTCCTTTAAAACCTGGGAGCCCCTCTGCACCTGGGTCTCCATGGTGACCTTTCTCATTGCTGGGGTCTCCAGGAAGTCCATAAGACCCCTCTCTTCCTGGTAAACCAGGAAAGCCCTTGGGACCTTTGGAGGAGAATGTTCAGGAGTGAGACTTGAGAGGACAGTGTGTGGTGGGAAGGAAAAACTGACGATATCAATGTTTTGCTGCACACCTCTGGGTCCAGTGAAACCTTGTTCTCCTGGATTTCCACGGTCTCCCTTAGTTCCCTTCATTTCAACCATTACCTGAGTAGGGATGTAAGGCTTCTTTCCTGGTGCACCTCTCAAACCACGATCACCTGGGAAACAGTGATGAAGAGGAGGGTGTGAGTAAGGTTGACATGCTAGTCTCAGCATACCATACTGGACACATGAGGCCCGGTGAACCCAAATGTTATATATGAAAACTCTTACCCTTCTCTCCAGTTGGACCCATGTTGCCTTTTGGGCCATATTGGCCTGCAAATCCAAATTCTCCTTTGACCCCAACGTAGCCCTTCTTCCCTGGAACACCCCTTGCACCCACAAAACCTGACATGCCAGGAGAACCTTTGCCTCCTGGGGAATAGGGAGAAAAGAAGGTTTTAACCAAATTGCATTCCGATAAATGAACATCTTGTTTCATTAAACTGAACTTAAAGTAAAAATCTGTGGAACTCACCCTTGAGTCCTCCAATACCAGCATGCCCATCTTGCCCAAACTGTCCTGGGTTGCCTGGTGAACCAGGCTCTCCAAGGTGTCCACTGTCACCAAAGTCTCCCGAGAACCCTTTGAATCCTATTGGACCTGGAGGGCCTGGATCGCCGTCAGTTCCCCTTTTTCCAGTAAAGCCTAAAGTGGAACGGGATCAACAAACACCAGTCCCCTCTCAACAGATAGACCTTTTTGGCATGTGAAGATCATTTCTAAATGGAAACCTAACAGAAAGCAGTGTACTTTATGTGGATATGTGTGAGTCTTACCTGGTTGTCCAGTGGGCCCCGGAAGCCCAGGTTGGCCTTTGTTTCCAGGATCACCAGGATATCCATACTTTCCTGCTGGCCCAGGCTTTCCTTCCTCTCCCTGCAGGCCTTCAGGGCCACGCTGCCCCCTGAAGCCAATCATGCCAGACATACCTTCCATTCCTGAAGGAAGGTGGTTGAAGAAAACAAGTGGTTCACTCGTTCTATGCTGGCTGATTGAACTGAGAGTAACTATGTGAAACAACAGCTAACCTGGATAGCCTGGATCTCCCGGATCTCCACTTTGGCCTTTATTTCCACGAGGCCCAGGCGACCCTGGGTCTCCTGGTGGTCCAGGTGACGCTCCAAAGATCTCTCCATGAGCACCTTTCTCACCCTGAGCCCCAGTCCGGCCAGGCACACCAGGCGAACCCACGTATCCTATTGCACCCTTGACACCTGGCAGCCCGAAATCTCCACGGGGACCGACAAAACCTGCAGGACCATAGTGGTTACGGGAAGAAACTGAGCAGGACAAGTTCAACTATGAGAGTCCAAGAGTCCAGAGTAGTGTCCAATGAGTGCTTGACAGTTGTGTCCATACCACTCCTTACCTGGCAGCCCAGGAGGTCCATTTGAGCCCTGATCTCCTCTTTTTCCTTTGTCTCCCTTGGCTCCAGGAAGACCCCAGAATCCCTTTTGACCTGCAGGTCCTGTTTGACCACAAAAGAGATTAAAGTGAATCAAATATGATGGAAATTACATTCAACTTTCAGATCAATATCTTGCTATTTTACCTGGGAAACCCTGGAATCCATCTGGTCCTGGAGGTCCAGGCAACCCACGAGGTCCAGTAACAGTATCGCAAGTGCCTAAGAACACAAGACATTATTTACAACCATGTCATGGTTGAGTATTATTTATATATCTATATCTATATCTATATCTATATCTATACATGATAGACTTTCTTAGGTGGTGACTTGTGTGCTTGTTGCCCAGCGTGGATCATTGTTTGAGAGCATAGCATTATCACATTAGCTCAGTATAATAATAATAATCAAACTGTACAGGTACAACCATACAAAAATTAGCATGCAAACAAATCGAATAATACAAAAGCAAAGCACAAAAGAGCTGTTACAAAGATGAGCTGTAAGATGAAAATGTTGTTATACCAGCTACCTGTTACATCCAATTGTCCTCCACCTTCAGTCGAACAGCCGCCTTCCAGTCGCAAATGAGAGAGAGAATGACAGAGAGAGGCATTCGGAACAAGTGTTATTCAAAAGCAAAAGCATGATCTCAAACAAGCTCGGCTTGCTGGTTTGAGAGATGCAGCTACTGCATCGGCATGGGAACGAGGGTGAAAAAGAAAAGATAAATCGCTTGCAAAACAAATTCGTCATGCTTCCCCCTTTAAATTAAAAGCCATTAATATACGTTGTCAACTTTTTTTGCTGCTTTGTATTAAATGACAAACAGATGATGGTTTGTAATGAGAGGTGAGGTAATATGGAGATATTATGTTTCAGAGAGTAAAAATCACTGGAATACATCCAGATTGAATAACAATGGTAAAGGAGGCCTTCAACTGCCTCTCACCTGGGCTACCAGGAGGTCCTGGGACTCCATCATATCCTGCAATGCCATCGTCACCAGGGAATCCAGCTATGCCTTTGGGGCCTATGTGGTCTGGCCCATGTTCTCCCATCACCCCGGCTGGGCCGGATTGACCCGGACGCCCTGGGTAACCCTTCTCTCCACCTTCTCCAACGGGACCCTCTCCCTGCCAACATGAACCAGGACAAGCAATCACAGAGTATTGAGCGGAGAATGGGAAACAAGACAGACAGCGTCAAGAGTCAGGTGTCCCCTAAAATCATCCACTTGGGGAAATGGGATCAGTGCAACATCACTTCACAGTTTGAGCACGATATACAAAGCATCAATTAAAGAGACCCGGCCCACAAAATGAATACAGTGTGACAAACTCAGCATCAAACCAACATTATGTCCAACTGACTCACTTGAGGACCACGTCTGCCCGGTAAACCAGGCTGCCCATTGCGGCCTGGAACACCTTGTATTCCTGGCTCACCGTTTTGCCCAGGAAGTCCCGGATCACCAGCATATCCTGTGAAAATCAAATGTATACATCCATGCATATACATTGATACACACATAAAACCTTGTTTATTAACTTTTCAGGATGATAGTAACCTGCATGCATGATTGTTAACTGACTGCAATGAGGTGAAATAACAGATTGTGGCGTACCTTTTTCTTTGGCCACACTCGTAGCACCTTTTCTGCCTTTTGGGCCTGCAAAACCATTGGGTCCAGGAAATCCCTGCAAGCAGTAATTATTGTACCGGGGGAAGTGATGAGCTAAGAAAGTTGCTAAAGGCAAAAAATGAATGGCGATGATGACATGTTGGGAGTTGGTGTGTTATTTTTCTTACAGGCACTCCATTAGCACCGCTGGATCCTGGATCTCCTGAATCACCCTGCGGGCCAAACTCTCCGATCATTCCAAAGTCACCCTGTTCACCAGTTGGGCCAGGTGTGCCAGGTTTACCGTTTTCAAGTTTGCACACGCAGGCACCTTGATCACCTGAATTGACAAACACACACAGAAGCACATACACACATTACAGAGTATTATATTTATGGTGGCACTCTGTGCTGCTGTTTTAATCATCTCTGTTAATTTGTACAATCTGCCTGCAGCACCTTTCTCTCCTTTAATGCCTGCATTGCCTGGCCTTCCTCTCTCGCCTGCAGCCCCTTTGAAGTACTCTTCCCCTGGAGATAGACAGAATAATACTTTCATTATTCTTACATAAAACCAAGATAGAAAAAAGTTTTAGGCTCAGTCATTTGTCCACAAACAAACTTGCAGTCAGTGTATTAATCGCTCACTCACGTGTTCCTTTCGGTCCTGGAGGACCTCTATCTCCGGGGCGTCCAGAAACACCTGGGGGCCCGGTTCTGGTGGCAGGAAGTCCTGGTACCCCATGTGTGCCCTTCTCTCCTGGTTCCCCCTTGATACCAAATGGCCCAAAGTAATCCCAGACTGAAAGACACAAAAGAAATGATCCTTTTTGCATTAATCCATCAAACTCGATCTGTGTGATATGTGGTAAAACTAGTCAGTTCATTCATCCATGAGACGTTTTTCTTCACATTGTGCGATGAACGTGCTGATCTCTGATGCAGCTTTACAGACCTTGTTGCTGACTATCAGAGGCAGGAGGTCCTGGGGGACCAGGGATTCCTTTTTCTCCAGTAGGGCCTCTCTCTCCCAGTGGACCCTGTTCACCAGGGGAGCCAGGAGGGCCAGCTATACAAGTCAAAGCACAATATGAAAAAGGTTATGAGCATCTGTGCAATAGGTTACTTCATGTACTTTCTGGGCCAAATTATTGAAAACAGGTTCTTCCACTAAAAGAACTGATCATGTTTATGGTGGAGTAAATACTGATGAATCAGGCTCATGGGTGAATTCCATTGCAGGAGATCCTAAACTAGACGTTCAATGCACTACTTACATTATTACTTAATAGTACAAACTTTGAGAATTGAGTATTCTTTATGGCAGATACTTCAGGGTTATTTAAAGGACTATTGATGAACTCATTGAGCCCAGAACCCATTAGTAATTCAGCAAACCAAGCTCTAGATGCATTAAAAAAAATAAAAAAATTCTAAATATAATAAAATCTATTTTATTACCCCTTATTTTTAATTTCTGCCATTTTTGTTTGATTGCCCTTAAAAGTATCTTTATTCTGGATAATTGCGAACAGATTTCTTCAGAATCCATACTAATCCTTTTGTATCTTTATAAATTTTGCATTTCACTAGCCTGTAAACTAAACTCCAATTTCTATGTAGAACATTAAGGACATAAATGACATTTGATAAAGTTGATTTATTACCTAAATTGTAGTATAATGAAAGTTTTAAAATGCATATAAATGTACGACTGTGGTGGCAAATTTTATTATTAGAGCACAGTGACCAAGTAGGGAATTCATGTAGGTAGGTTTTGGTCATTGCAGGCCAGAAAGAATGACTGGAACTTAATGGGAGCATCTACTGTAAGTCAGGGAAAAGAGAATCAATGTGACCTTTGGGCTGAATCAATGCTGCTGAACATGCTGTGTTTTGGATGATTTAGGGAACTTTCAGTCTACATATTAGTAGACCTGCTAGGAAATAATAGTGGTGGTCAAAGCATGTGGTGGATCACATGCTGGGAGAAGGGTCTAAGCTTCCCCTTTTTTCACTGAAGTGTTTGTGGTCTGTAATGGTCGGACATTTTCCGTTTCACTTGATGGCAAATGAAGTCTTTGCTATAAACTGAATAGTGGAATGTTTATTCATAACTTTACCATTTGGAGCCCAAGGCTGAGACGGATGAGATACAATCAGCTCTCCTGCGTCACCTCGGGGTCCCTGAAACAGAAAGTCAATGTGAATTTTTGAGTATTACATTTTTTTTCACTTGAATACATGACATTTTGCTTTACTATAACCCCTCCTGCTGATTTATTTTGATGCTTGTTTTTTATGTAAAATTGTAGCCTCATTATCCTCTCATCTGACTTAGTAATCATCAAAGAATAATAACTGTACCTATAAAATAAATAATTCATAATTATTGCCAAAAGGGTTATCACCTTTGGTCCTCTTCTGCCACTCTGGCCTGGTTCGCCAGGATCCCCCTGGAACAGAACAGCAGACAATTATCAAATAATATCTTTTTTTTTTTTATTGTAACTCAATATGTTGCAATGTTACAGCACCTCATCTTTCATTGAAACATACCCTTTGTCCATGAATTCCATCTTGACCAGATGCACCCTAGAACAACATTCACACAGCACATATGATCAACTTAACATATAATTCAGTGGACACCACTGGACTGAAATGAGTAAAAATGCGCTAACCCTTGGTCCAGGGAATCCTATTACACCACTTTCTCCTTTGTTGTCAGCCTGACATAAATCATAAGAAGCAAAATCAACAAAAGAATGGACACAGTTAATGTATTAAAAAATAGACAAGATCACTATGTATTTCTCAAAATGTGTGTACAGAGAATATTTGTGTAGATGACATGATTGCTTGAGTCTGATACCAAATCTCCAGTGTCTCCTGGCAGTCCAGGCTCTCCCTTTTTCCCCTAAAATAATGAAAGTATAGTAGGGATATTCAGTTATTACTTTTAGTGTTTTGTTTAATTTCAGACAGAAAGGTGAAAGAAAATTGCTCCTTTACGAACAGGCAAGTAAGTCGGTTGTGTGTGCGGAGTTCCAGAAGTGTTCCCTGCAGGTCCCGGAGGTCCAGTCTCCCCCTGTGGTGTAAAATGGAAGTGTAATGTGTACATTTTTTACGGAAATACAATTTTACTTAAGACCATGTTCAAATGTGAAGACCACTCACTCGTTCTCCTTTAACACCTTTCAGCACTTTGGTCATGGTGCCCTGTGTGGATCAACACAACAACATCATACTATATCCACAATCTCAGGCACCGGTTATAAAATTCAACATATGTATTGCTATAGCATTACCTTTGGCCCTTGGGGGCCAGGGAGTCCTGGGAGACCCTAAAAGAAAAGATAACAAGGCACTTATAGGTAATTTGTTCAAGGACAGATTGTACATTCATAACAGAATAACTCCGACATATGCACACACTTACCTTTGGTCCTTGAAGTCCTCTGCTACCAACCCATCCTGGACTTCCAGGGGGTCCCTTACAAATATATAAAAGTAGAATTCAGATAACACAACACAGAGACAACCTAAGCATAAGACAGTGTAAAAATCAAGACAAAATCATCGATCACTCATCTCAAGCATTGTGAACCCCATACCACCTCTGAGAACAAAGTACTGTCTCAGCTAAAACTGCTGTAGCACACTGTTTTTATGAATGAATCTATTTGTTCCAAAAGATTAGTAATTTATGTAACTTGATTGAGAGGCTTGTCTTACAGCATGTCACAGTGACATGTCTTAGGCAGCGACCTCCCTGAATATTCCTTGAAATGATCACATTGAAACCTAAATCCAAGAGATGTTCCAAAATGTTTCAGATATCATACTTACATGTATTCCAGGTAACCCTGCAGGGCCTTGATCTCCCTGTAGAGAAAAGTTCAAAGATTCATCACTTCTTGTTATTGGTCATATATGCAATACCAAGAAGAGACAAATTCTTTACAATTATAGCTATACGCTTGGAATGAACTCTGTCTCTCTTTTCCTCACCCTGAATCGTTCCATGAACACACTCAGCTCCAGAGAGTCGCCCTTCTCTCCTTTCCTTCCCGGAGTACCCTGGGAGTAAGAAAGTAAGACAAAAAGAGATGGATACTCTTAATATCATTATAGGTTTTTCGGAGGAATTCAACCAAATGGATTTTACAATTATCTTTCAAACAGAAACAGAAAAGTCTACAAGTTCATGGAGTAAATGCTACTTACAGGAAAACCACGTTGGCCATCATAGCCGGGTCGCCCTGGCAACCCATGTTCTCCTTGTGTCCCGTTGCAGCCATCTGCTCCTGGCTTTCCCCTGGGCCCAGCATGGCCTGGGTGGCCCTGTAGAGAGAAAGTCATGTGACTACAGTCAGTGCAGAATCAAACAAGTTTCTGATGTGATTTTACTGTATTAACACAGCTGCTGGATGAACTTACAGGAATGCCATCTGTTCCAGAAAAACCAGGAACACCCGTCATCCCCTGTGGAGCGAGGAGAATAAATACATTAAGCAAAAAGGAGTTGATGTACAATGTCATTTTGAATGAACTTAACAAAGAATAATTTCTTACCACAGCTCCTTTGGGACCTATGATACCACCACGGCCCTGGTCACCATTCTGTCCCTTTGGACCCTGAATGCCAAAATCCCCTGGCCTGCCTGGTGGCCCCTGGTGGCCCTGGGGACCCAGTGGGCCAGGTTGACCCTGACAGGTGGATAGGGGTAGGAGAGTAAGGAGTTAATAAAAATTTTTTCAAGGATTAAAAATTTAAATTTAGTTTCCCTCCTGACTTAAACACAGTGCCCTTGACAGTGCTGACCGGAATACCCAAAATGACCAATTAAATGAGTTTGGGTCAAAACTATGAAGCACCCTTCACCCTAAACAGGATTATGTGGACTATCTACCACATGGATCTATTTTTTTAAAATACATTGTATGATTACTCAATAATAACTAAAGTACATGAATAATCAAACAACAAACCATACAAAAAAACAAAAAACAGACTCACCTATTGAAAATGGAGGATTTTTAATAGGAAAAAAGATTTTTTTAAATCTGGTTTAATGAAAGCATCACAACAATACGACGAGATAGTCAAGGTAGTCACTTATTTTACTTATTTCTACATTTACTGCTTGGACTTTCCATTTGCACCACAAGAGGGAGCCATACACCATTACTTTAGATTATTCTGCTCACAGGCAATCGGGAGTCGGCTCTATACTCCACCTAGTGGTCAGATAGTATACTAAAGTTAGCCGCTCTACATGTGGTGACTAAAACACTCGAGCAGCACAACTATACCATGTCGCAAGGATCAATTTCAGAGTTTCCATGTCTTTGCAATCTACACATTACTATCAAACAAAATCATACTTTTGTTTACACAGCAGAACAAAAGATTGATGTAAAAAAGGAATAGACACTCTCGGAATCTTGTTCAGGTTGTTAAGTTAATAGCCTAATCTCACTCACCTGTGACTATACTTCAACTAAGGATAGTAAAATGGTGTCATGATGATTTTGAGCCACTATATAGACGGAGAGACAGACAGACAGACACACAGACAGAGGACAGAGAGACAGTCGAATAAGGGTGATGGAAAATGTCTGTCCGTCATTTCACACCAAATACCAGTGAGGGATAGGACCATAGCTACAGTGGATGCTTGATGGGACAGATAAGTCGGTAGAATGAAAACAGAATAATGTGGAAAATAAGTGGAGAACATTGAAGTGAAGTGAAAGCTCAGGAAACGTGAGTCTAAGGATATCATGGGAAATTGGCCTGTTTGTGTGTTTTACGAGTTTGCAGGGTCAGTCTGTGAGGACCTTTTGAGGTTTGGGGCACTGACAGGGTTACTGTGAGAACTTACAAACACAGTGATGTTTGTCCCCAGACAAAAATGTTTTGGCCCTGGTTATGAAGCTCGAGCCAAGGGCCACAGGTCAACACCAAGGAATTAATAAAGCCAAAGGCAGCCTAAACAATGTCAGACAACAATTCAAACAAGCTCACAGACAAATCAGATGCACTGACTGTGCACGTGTGTGTATGTACAGTGTGTGAAAATCCATCCAGAGCTTTGACTTTGAGTGGCTTTTTGGAACAGGTGTGTTTTTTGTCTGTGGTTCAATCTGGACCCTGCAGCTGTTGAATACAGACGTGTGAAGAGATAGACAACAATCCTCAAAACAACTCAAACATCACACCGACAACTGTCAAACAGTCAGTGCTGTCAATTCTTACAGTTCCTGTCCTTACCCTGCGGGTTTGAAACCATACTCCCCTCGTGAAGGTTCCTCTGTAAAGCCTTCAGCAGAGTAGAGCCACTTATACTCGGAGATAGTGTTTTACAAACCCTGTACAGGGTGTATCCTGCCTCCTGCCCAATGACTGCTGGAATAGTCAAGTCAAAAGTCAGCACAATGTCACTCCAGTCCACACCTCTGGTCCTGTATCATAAATCAATATATCTGTATAAACTGAAAAGGGTAACACACCCTGGACTGGCAAAATAAAGCAGGAATGGAGTCATATCCGGCATTTATTTGTTGCATTATGAGGTTCTTTCAGTGCCACAGAGATTTATAGACATGTGTGAACCAAACTGGTGGGTCTGAGCCTGACCCACAAAGCAACATGAACATGTGCCATTATTCAAATGTTAAAGCCATAAACCATAAACTGATCCAAAGCTGAACAAACGACCACACTGCAATACTGCCAGAATACAATAATAGGAGTAATGATCACTTTTTGAAATGTATATGCATCTCAGCAGAATAAGCAATGAAACTGATGTCACTCCCAGTGTTTCATCAGTCCATTGCTGTTATAATTCACACCGCCTTCCTGTCAATGTAATGAATCAAGTGTAATTTTGGTGCGTATATTTGAAAGGAAATCTGACACCTGTTTCCTTTGCTGTAACACTCAATCATCTCCATTGTTACAGAAACAGCCCTCGTGCACATGATGTAAGGTGAATTCATTTACAGCAAATCATCATCCTCGTGAAAAGGAAATTAATCATGATGACTAATTAATTGAAGACAAATGGTTCTGTCAGGGTAATATTGCTATAATTCACATCGTGGGAGAAGCAAAATATACGGTGACAGAGGGGAGGAGCTGCGCGAGAGCTGGAATAGAGTGTTGAAATTCTTAAATGGTTTGCTCTGTGCGTGTTGTCTATCTGGCATGGTATGCGCACTGTTCTATATCTTTCTGCATGGCTAAAACACAGGGCCGATAAATGCCAGACTTCATGCAAAGCTGATAACAAAGATGTTTCTAGGTGCATGTGTGTGCGTGTCTACCACTACGGGCTACAATACAAGGGATCCCGGGCTGTACCCAATATGTTGTACAATCACCTCTTCTCCTCCATCCTCTCCTGAGCTAAATCTCCCTCCGGTCCTCCCCATTGCTATTACCCATGATCCACTGCTTCACTTCCTTCATACCTCCATACTCCCAATTCTTATCTGCTTACACGTCTTCTGCCCAGCAATTCCTCAGGAGGAAATGCGGGTGTCTCCCCAAACTCTTGACACTTTCCATGTCCCTTTGCTGCTTTTCTTATCCTTATCCTTTGGTCCTCTCGGCTTCTTTTCCCTTCCTGTTACACACTTTTGTGTTTTTTGTTATTTAATAAATCGTAGATCTAAGAATCTCATTGTGGTTCTGAGAGCTGGGTTGAGTAGCTACATTTGCACCTTGCATTAACACGTGTTCTTGATAGATCATTAGATCATTTTTGCAATGTTTTAGAAAAGTTGACAGTGCACACAAAAACACATACATTTTTCAAAATCGCATCCCAGAGGCAGGAAGGGAAAAAGGTAAAGTCACTTCACTGAAATATATGCAATGACAATCAAGCAAAAATACATTGAAACTAGACAAAAATGCCCATTTAGCGTGGTTGGAAGGGCAAAACAGATAAAAAAGTAATGCAATTTCATATTAATCCATCATAGTTTGAACGTAGCTTAAGTGGCTACCATTCCGCTGTAATTGAAGTCAGAAAGGAGATAGTCTTGGTGAAAGTCTCATTTCCTGTGGCTCCAAGGTTTGAACCTGTCATCTTTGTTATACATATTTCCATGATGTCACAGTGAGTAGATGGACACATGTTCAGAGTATCCGAACAGATATCATACTGTATGACTGAGGGACTGCAGGATGACAGAAGCTGAGAAACAAAATGCATTATGTTGCATTCTGCACAAACAGAGATACAAAGCTGTTCAGGGACATCAAGCTTGATCTATAAAGTATGTGCGTGACTTTCATGGGCACACATACAAGCCTACAGCATATAGTTTCTCTCTGTCCTTGATGGTTGGTCATTACATTACCAGACTATCAGACATATGCTGCCTTCTGAATTTCTCTTTGGCCACAGTCTTATTTTCTTTGGGATCGAAGGCTCACGTCATACCTTTAGTTTCGTGTCTCGTGAGTTGCACAATTGGATACAACCGGTCATCAATCAGCAGTCAAATCTTGTACAGTCAAGAAGGAAATGAGGAAGACAGTGGGCAGATCAAAGTTGAACAATAATGTACACAATTGAACTTCTGATTGAGACTTCACGTGTGTAGTTTTCCCAGCTGGTTTCATCATTACTCTGACCCAATTTCAGATTTCATCTTAAATTGAGTAAGAGACTCCACACTGATGTTCTCTGTATCATCTGTGTTTTGTTATTACTCATTTTTGCCAGTTGCTTGCGCAATAATACAATGAACTTGTGACTATTGGTGCCGTCATTGCTCTCATCAGTATCAATGTTGAATCAGTAAACCATGGAAAGTCTTACAATAGGACATCTCATACATACCTGTGAACAACAATTCAACCACCATGAACCGCTGCTGTGCACATTCTGCTTAGCCAGTTATCTCTCACTGGTGAAATGGACTAAACTATGAGTTACTTTCATCCCATCAAATGTGAAAATAATTTAAAAATAATGGACTTAAATAAGGAATTTTTACACCAGATGTCCTTGATCCGGCTCCTTGTGTACCACATCGCTGTGTATTTTCCAACTCTCCCTGCTTTACACACACCTGATGATTTGAATCAGGTGTTATCTTGATCAAAACTCAAGAGTTTTGCATCCCGAATCTTGATTAAACACACCTGAATAGATAATCAGATAATTAGATAATCAGAGGGTTGTTGTTCATACGTTGTTGATGTCTGTTCTTCGAAGGAGAAAACCATCTATTGTTGGATCTGTTGCCACAGCATTTGGATCAGGTTCATTTAAGTAAACAGGATTAGATCTCAGATTTACAAGTAGTCAGTTCAGGAACTAAGCCAAGTCAATTCCAGCCAACAGATGGTTGAGAGGATTACACAATCACCAAGATCTTCTGCCACACAGTAAAATGGTCCTTATAGAGGCAGCGCTTCAGTCGGGAGGTAATAATTCATGAATATCCAACGTCCATGAAGCTAGAATATTTGAGGAGTCGATCTTGTGTATCGCATACGGGACGCTTTGGCAGTATTGCTTTTGGCTTTACTAATTTCTTTGAATTCACTGTATGCTTCAAGGAGGTCAACGAACACGCAGTTATCACAGACAATATAATCCAGTTGATATCATTCACTTTTTTAGTGGGTGAAAAAAACAAATTAACCAGACAGGCTTTGACACAATTCTAGGATCTGGGATACGTCATCTTACCTGGCATCCCTCAGGTGTGTGCAGAACAGGAGGAGATGTAAACATACAATAATGTTGTGCACGATGAGCAAGATTTAGAACCACTGACTCAAATCAACATTTCCAAGCACCTCTATTCCTCAAAAGGGAAAAGTAGCATATGCCTGACATTTTAACATGCCAGAGCAGTTCAGTTCTCTGATTGACTGTAGAAGTCTCTCTCTCTCACTCTCTCTGTGTGAGTGTGTGTACAGGGGCTTAGGTCAGATCTGGGTCTGATTAGGCTGAGCAGCAGAGTGTGTAAATGTGTAAGCTCACATTAGTGAAATATGCTCCACAAACAGACCACTGCTGTGTAAAAAAATATGTATATATATTTAAAGAGAGATTTAGTTTCAGGCTGATGACAGTCAGTTTTAAATTTCACACAGTAGCAGGGTTTCTGCCTTATAAAGGAATAAACAACAAGCTTAGTGAGGGCAGAGGAACAAGTTAAGAGACGGACAAAGAGAAATAAAACAACATTCCCTCCTTCCCACTCTCACCTGGATCTGCCAACTGGTGTCTATTTCTTATCCAATCAGCATTCACATTGGAGGGATATAAAACACCAACACACACACACACACATACACACACACACACACACACATATACACACACACAACTTTACCTGACAGCAGGAAAATATCAACTTTTTCTCTCTGTCTGTCTTTCTTTCTTTTATTTCTCTGTCTCTGTCTTTTTTTACACTCTCCTTCCAATCAAATCATTCCTGTTTCTACCTTCATTTCAACTATTTTCTATCCATTTTGACCCCCTATTCCCTCATCACCTTCATATATCACTGGCATGAGATGTCACAGCTCAATATTTTGCAGGTGTAGGAATGTGAGAGGAGGATTTTGGAGAGTGCGATGTATTTTAAATCTGACATTCCAGAGTCCAAATGAAGAGACAAGTGAAGAGTTCATTTACACAAAAAAAGATCCTACCATGAAAACCACCATTTTATTCTGCATTCCAGGTTGTATCGATCAAGCTTTTTATACACTTGTGTTTTATTTAGATTTTTTCAACCCAAAGTTGGATTGTTTGATATCACTGTGGGTGCACAGAAAAAATGTTTTTTTAAATCCCATTTAATAAAAATGTCTTATTCATTTTTGCACATGATCTCTTCACGTGGAGACCATCGCAAACATACAGGCTCTCTGAGAGAAGCATAAATAGGTTACTACCAGACTGATAAATCGGCTGCCGGCGTTGCACCCAGCCGTATAACCATATGTCATACCTCCCCGTACACAGACACCCAAACCACCCTCACAGTCACTCTCTGTGCTGTGAGTTAACCATAGCAAGTAAATAATTTTACCAAACACAAAAGTTACTGCACTCTAATCGACTCAAACCATGAGGAATTCGCTGACCACAACAGATGGTATTTCTTTCAAAACAGGGCTTTCCCATTGGGACTAAAATACAAGCCAAAAAAACCATAAAAGGACAAGACTGCAATGTGTCATGCAGTCCAGATTAAATTAGATTTCCTTTCAAATCAGGTTTCATGACTTGTATTTTGGTCTGGATCTGGACGAGGTTCCACTATTTGTGTATAGAAGTTTACAGTCTATCTGTCATATGTAAGGATGAAGAGGAATGTAGTCACCTGCTATAATAAAATAATTCATTTTCTACGTCTCTATGTCCTCTTCACTGCAGCTAATCTGTAAACCTAGACAGTGCCGTCATGTCTTAACGTCTGACCCATATTGGGAAATCTGAGAAAAATCCTCCTCTTCACGCTACATGAAGTGCAGTAACCATTCTTTTCCTTCCCCTGTGTCTATGTGGGTGTGTTAGCATTTCTCATTGCTAAATCAGATCTATTAAAAGTGCCCTTGTGTGACAACATAAATCCAATCCAGGCCAGACCCAGACCAGTCCCCTGGGTGGGAGGGTTTGGGAATGACCCACTAAAAACAGGATGGGAAAACACAGACCAGTATGCTAACCTCCGACCTAAAAGAAAAATAAAATAAATCAGTAAACAACAGCTTCCTTTGCAGGTCTGCTGGTTGGGATTTACTGCCCAAGGAGTTTCTGATTGAAAGTCATTTTACAGGAAAAAGGGGCAGCAAGGGTAGCAGTTGACAATGATGATGGCAATAATATCCCACACTGGATGAGATATTTTATGTCTTGAAGCTGTTTTTTGTCACGGTAGAACTCCCTGATGTGAGGAAAAAATTTGTTTGGTAAAATGTTCAGTCCTAATCCCTGTAGACCCAGAGTAAAATTAATCCATGACTGCTCTTTGCTGTCCCCAGGACATGCAGAATTTCATACATGAAACTCTGCTATTCCTGCACTTTCCCACACACATTTATCTCCTTGTCATGCCTCTTCATCATGGATAAAGATTATTTACTCAAGTCTGCGTTCACTTTGTTGAAAATCAACAGGCTGTGGTAATATTTGAAGTCTCCATTTGCTTGTCCTTGCAGGAGTTGTATATACTTCATCTTCCCAGAAGTAAAACAGAATTCTCTACAGAAAGCTGAGAGTGAGCAATATCCTCTGATGTCATCAGAATGTTACTGTGTGTTCACTGGTGTCACTGCAACCATGCGACATAGCTCTGGTCCAAAAGTCGATTAAATTCTATAAACGTTACAAACAGCAAAAGAATTTACTTTTGAGGGGTTGATAACAGTAATTCTCTGTCTTCTGTGCGTTTTAATTAAACACACAGAATCGAGTGCGTATAACAGTGTATAGTTTGCATTCACATCTCTCTATGGAGCGAAGACAGAATGTTGGGACGAAAACAGAGAGCATAAGAGAGAAACGCAGTACATCTTTCTGGCAGTTGCTACGTGAAGCAGACTTGCCCCGTGGAGTGGCGTAGTCGAAGAGTTACAAACCTCTTCTACCTCCATGATGGAGAGATGGTATTGTATATAGAGTTAGGGGAAAGGAGGAGAATCTGGAGTGAGATGAATGAAGAAAGGAAACAAGACAATTAATCAAAAAAGGAAGGAAGAAGGTAGAAGGGGTTGGAGAAAGGAAACTAAGATGGACAGAAGGCTGAAGAGAGGAAGAATAGAGGGAGTGCGGAATAGAAAGATGGCACAAAATCATCACATATAAACATGAAATTATTCCATTTGTGATTTGTCCCACAATCTGCCTCAGACACTTTCAGTCCCACAGCTTTGTGACCCAGCTCCAATGTTTTCCTTGGACACATTTCCCTAAGATCCACATCCTTTCCACAAGAGGGGTTGAAGGGCTGGAGGAATTTGGTGAGCTCGAGGCTCTTGGCGAAGAGGACGAGGAGGTTCAGATCACGGTCCTCAACTGGATACCCCGAGGAGGACACAGGCAGAGTAAATAAACATCTGTATATGATGTTTAGATATCTATGAGAGTGTGTTTAGATCTCAGATGCAGTGAGGAAGGTCAGCTTCCTGTCTCCACTGCTGGATACATGTCCTACTTCTGAAAATCCCCCATGATTTAAATAGATATGAAATGATACAATTAGATACAAAGGACAGTCAAGGGTTTCTTGGCTGACCGGAAACTACATTGCTGTCCAATGATGCTTTTTACAGACAACACAGGTAATGTGTGGACAATGAAGACAAACCTGTGATTACATCTTTATGTCCACACACTATGCTCCCAGCTGGTACAACAACATGGTCTCAGTTAAGTTTCCCACGTGCAGAGAGAGTGATGAAGTGGAGGAATAAGACTGGACGACGTCCAGATGAAAATAAGTCATTTGTTTGTCACTTACTTTGTTTCTCATGGAGGTCTGCCTGTGTCTGTTTAGCAATGGAGCGCCGAGTGGTTTGGTCGAGTTGAGCCCAGTTTACACTAGAATTAATATGTTTAGACTCTGAGCTAATTTTTGCATGCAGATGTGTCATTTGTACTAAGCATGTGCATACACACATGTCTGAGATGACAGCATCCGGTGAGAGAGAGATGGCCACTGGTTAGACTGGAGTTAAGAGTCTGTCTCAGTACATAGAGAGCTGCCTTGTTTCCAACTATCCATAATTTCAACCAAAAATAGAATGTTAATTGAGACACTAGTTAGACAGCAAATGCAATCATCAGTGGTTCCCTCACAACACACGTTTATTCACTAAAGAGTTTTCTCATTCGTTCATTCATTCTCATCTATTTTCTTCCTTATGGAAGAACATACAAAGAAACGTGAAAGTTGAATGTCACCCCCCACATAGAGTGACTAGTTTGGCCAATGCTAGTCTAGTCCATTTAAAACAGTGGCCCACGGTGTAACAATCTAATCTAATCACATGTTGTCAAAATGAAAGTAGAGTAGACAGCGTATTTAAGATGTCTACAAACTGAGACAACCTTTGTTTCGGGGACACACATGATGACTTAAACTGCTGTATATGGATACGGCTCACTTCATATTCAGACAAAACCAATATGTCTGTTTGTGTGTGTTGCCATTGTAAGGGTGTGTGTGGAAGATCAATGCTCGAGGGGGGAATCCCAGGCTGAGAACAGCACAGCTTGGACTACCAACTATCCCAGGGGTCTCTGGGTCCTGACACCTGTGCCATTGCCTAATGTTAAAGGAATGAGACGTCTTACATCTGAGGTCCAGGCACATGTGTGTCTAAACAGGACACAGCTGCCTGTTGTGTGTGTGTGTGTGTGTGTGAGAAAGAGAGAGACGCAGCCGTGCAGTCTGAAATGAGGTGTGACCTCACCTTAGAGATCAATGACTATGTGCCTGCATTTCTGTGCATCTTAATGTGTCTTGTATGTGAAAATGTGTGCCCACCAAGATCCGTCAGAGGGTGGAGGGCAGCTGCTATATTCCCATTGTCCCATTTATCACAATCATTATAATGTCATTACAAAGACCATACATCCCTCTGTTTATAAAAGCGCACCAAGGAAAAAATTCCTTAACATAACTGTTCTGTGGTCTGTTTACAGCACCCAAGGGCACCAGGCTACAGAATGTCTGGTATATAGCACCTTATATGGAGTGTGAGAATTTCCAAAAGAGCCTTGGTGAAGTATGAGAAAGTGATTCCATATTTTATTTCACTATTACTTCCACAAAGATCTACTGTTTTGACCCAAACTACTAGGTCATGAGCTTTGAAAACGCGATCATCACAGTAAATGGAACCAAGAATGGATAAAGAGATCAACAGTGGAATCCTCAGCTGTGATGGTGTAATCCATTCTAACTCTCACCGTACCTTGAATTTGGCCCTGATTGACATGGATTTTGGCCAGTCACATTAAAGTCAGTAATCCTCAGGATCTCTTTGGCATCCATAAACCATTCCAGCTGGGTACACCAAGTCCTAATTTGCCATCCTGATGAAAATTGTTCTCACATTGGTATCCAACATCCAATCCCATTCCAGCTCCTAGTGCACAATCCCAGACAGTCTTCAAGAGAGAAGAGCAGAGCAAATCCACAAATGGATATGAACTATGACTGAACAGCTTCTCGTGAGATTGTCTTGGAAAAATGTATAAAAGGTATATAATAATACGGAAAGGTGATCTTCTACATTTCAGACTATGGGCAGTCTCTAAATTTAGACCTGATATTTATTGATGAAAAGGATCACATTTTTTAAATGGTGAAATGATCTTTTGCACAGCCATGTATGACTCAACCCTTGTTCCTGAAAAAGATTATGTGGTAAAAATGTGTCTTTCTCAGAAAAGTGTAAGGGAGATGAATGTGAGGAGACTATCTGAGCTCTAATTGTTTCCTCTGCAAGCTGCAGCAGGCCCCTGCTGTACGTTACACAAGACGCCCTGATGGGGAACACATGGTTGTTGTTAATGTGGTAGCCCACAACTCCGGTCACATTTTTCCTGCAGGTCTGTGCTGAAACAAACCCCCTGCCTGCAGCCTGCAAATCGGATTTGCTTATCATTGGGGTTAACAGCTTTAACCCACATGCTCCATTTAGACACTTTTTATATTGTGAGAACACATACTGTATGCTGAAAATTGTAATAATGTAACATGTGTGGTACATCAGTAGTTTTCTAATGAAATGGGGAAAGGGAGCTTTTCAGCCACAAGACACCGAAGCATTAAGATAAAGTGGATAAATGTCCACCTTTAGAGTTTGAGAACATGGTTGGAGGAATTTGAGAGGGTGGTTATTGATACATTAAAGAACAGCAGTGGGGGACATGCATTCATGTTATTGTTTGAACTCATCAATTGAATATTGAAGGTGATGGCTTAATGAGTTGCCCCCAAAGGGTGTCTGGAATTGGTACCCATTCTTGGGGACAGGGGGCAGAGCTCGGACAGAGGAGCTCTAAGTAGAGTCACTGCTCCTTCACATTGAAAGGAGCCAGCTGAGGTGGTTCAGGCATGCTTAGTGATTCTTCACTAAGGAGGTGCTCCAGGCATGTCCAAATGGGAAGAGACCACAGAGCAGACCCAGAATGAACTGGAGTGACTATACTTCCAATCATGCCTGGGGAACATCTTGAGATCCCACAGGAAGAGCTGAAGAACATGACCAGGAAAAGGGAAATCTAGGATCCGGATGAGCAGTGGAAAATGGATGAATGGATGAACAGTACATTGGTAACTGTCTCTATCCGTGTGCGTGTGTGTGTGTGTGTGTGTGTGTGGATTTCTGTGGTAAGAAGATGACATGATTTTGGTATAACACGCCTCTCTCCCAAGTACTGCACCAGGATCCATACAATTTATTAGGTGTAACTCTTTCAAGCACCTATAACAGATGGGGCAGTAAATTTTGCAGAACTAAGATGCATTCTCTCTAGACGATTGTGGCCACTCTGAGTTAACGACAGATGGTCATGCATACTGTATGACCTCCTCTACATGCAATTAGATATAACTTAAGAAAACATTTCTACGCAATATCAAGAAATTTTGTTTATGTAATCTTCTATTTATATTCACCGTATATTTAAAGTGCTGTGTAATTATGGCGTTTTCAGTAATACTTCAACAATGTGAACCCATATTATGTGCCGTGTTTGTGGGTAATAATGTATGGGTGTGTCTTCAAGAAGAGATAGCCCTTTGTCCACGCAAACAACAGTCCTCTTGTTCTTAAATAGCACCCATCGTCTTAAAATGCGAAAGTGAAGTACTTTTATTGGCTCTTAAAGCCAGGCAACCGCTGAATAGAGGACAGACGGGTCAAACTTGGCATTGACATTGAAAGAAATAGAGATGGGAAAAAGAAATTCTTTTAATTCTAGACGAAGATGTCATTGGCGAAAAATGATGTGATCTTGTGATGTTCATTTTCTGTTTACTGAGTTATCGGGGATCGGGCATCTGTCCTCACAGCACAGACCTTCCACAGGTCAAAGCCAGCTTATGATCCCCACTGATATTCTCTTTCCAGCAGAGGAAAAGGAAAATCCCACCATCCAAACCCCTTTACTGATATAGCAGCAGGTTCGTAACCCAGCCCCCCTTTTCCTTTTACTCATCCTCACATACACCATAGTTTATTTTTCGTCCCTTTTCTTCAGGTTATGCAGAGAAAATAGACGCTTGACAATTCTTTCTCCAATCCAACATTGGGCCGATGCAAAAACACACAAACCTGTTCCCTTCATACTTACAGACAATTTGGAGTTTCCTATTAACCTCGACTAAGTGTATTGGGAGGTGTAAGGAAGCTGGGGAAACCCGTATAGTGGAGAACATGCCAACTCTACACAGATACACCTCGATCAGGAGATCAGGATACAAACCCTGGACCTTCTCCCCGTGAGGCTGCGCCTGTGACGCCCTGCTGAACAAATCTCTAATGATAACATGTTTGCTGTGGTCTTTGGTCCTTTGCCGAGGCGACATCCGATGGCATCCCTTTCCGTGCTGTTATCCTGTCTCCAAGCAGACAGGAAAATACACGACAGTCATGGCTACTGAACTCAGAAAGTATGCGTGGACATGTTTTTATGGAACAAGGAAATCGTTGCCATTAATAGTCACGGACAGAAAAACACAGACGCGTGTAAATGCCCATACCAAACACACACAAGCGCCCCTTTTCCGACAAAAACAGTGTGTCACTGTGAAGATTAAGACGATCAGTGGACTGTCATTGTGCACAGCTTCCTGTGGCTTGTGCCGTTTCCTGTAACACATAAGCTGTGGCGTCTTTTCCCATGGATGAAAAGACGTCATCTTACGATCTACAAATCTGTCTAGAGTCCATAACGGTGGGCAATACCTTTCTCTCTTACACTCAACCACATTATATGTCTCTTGTCTTATGTCCCCTCTTTATGTCTGATCATGTCTGTACCAACTGTGCAAGGACAAAGGGAGACGTTGAGCTCATCCAGCAATCTTGTTTTCTGTAAAATCCAGATCTAGTCACTGAGGACACAGGGACTCCCAGTACAAAAAGAGCACTGAATTGTTAAATGTAAACTGTGCACACCAGCCTGCTGGACCTGGGTTTCACATCTCTTAAACTGATCACGTTTACTTCCTTTGTAACTTTATTGTTGTGTTATGTGATCATGTCTCAGCTACAACGATTTGATACAATCTCATGAATACAGTACTTCACACGTCGAGGGCGTCATTTATTGTCACTTCACCCCATTTTCTTGTACCAATCTTAGGAGCACCATTCATTGACAATGGGAGGGAACAATGAGCACTTTGGATGTGTGCCGGGGGGAAGGAATTTTTTGCACGCCTGCCAGGGGAGTGGGTGGTAAGGCTGGAGAGTTAGCCTGCCAAATCTCTGCTACAAGCCACAAAATTATCCCTGCAACAAACAATTCACTCCATTCTCCACAACTCTGTTTCTGTCTCTTTTAACGATGCTGTCTCCATCTTCACACTTAACATCAGACTGTCTCTTCGTGGTGTTTATCAGATTCCTATGTCTCGCAGGCTCGGAAAGTTTCATACTCACTCTTTCCAATGCAACACGCCCCCTTCTTATTTCTTCCAGCCCAAATCACATCACAAGAATTTGTAACGAATCTTAACAAATTTCCACTGCCGTCTCTCCTTTCAAACAAATTTCTTTTCCATCACTCTTACCCAATTTTTCAATATTTTGATATTGTAACTATGGCCCTGGAAGAAAATGGTCAGGAATAGGAACGTTTTCAGGATTTCAGCAGGGGTTTGAATGCTGTAGGTTTGAATAATGGCCCCAAAAATATTATCAATAGCATTTTCTACAGTATGGTGATGAAAACAAACACTTCAAACACAGAGTGCCAATGGAATTGTTTATGTGTCTTTTTCCTGATGAAGAAGCTACAATGGGCAAACATTCACATCCATCATGTTAGGATTGTAGGTGACCGTGTGCCGTTTCCAACATGTCAGCGAAAGTATTTGATAATCACTGAAATGCCCCTACTCGTTTAGTCACAGTCACAGGTTGAGTGTGAGGGAGACAAAGAGAGTGACAGTTACTTGTAAGTATATAAACCAAGGTCAATGTATAAGCAATACGTTATTTGTTACTTCTACATTGAGGTCCATTTTAGTAGTAGCTCCATTTTCCACATTAAGTGCCATTGTAGCAATGCAACAAAGTATTTGTATATTAGATTACAACTAGACTCCTCGCACAGCAGTGACCTCAAATGTTAACACGACTAAGACCATTAACACCCAACACCACAGCTGGGTCAGGACTCAGCCAATAGAGACAGCTGGGAAAGTTCTATTCAATTCAGTTTTGCAATCTTTATTGCCACAACTCTCCTCAGGGAAGGAATTGGATGGAAAGGAGAGAAACGAGAAGTCAAAGACATGAATGGAGGAGCACATCTGCGAGATCTGTATTCACAAACAAGTCCAGTCGGGGTCACGAAAGCATGTGATGGACAAAAACAACTGGCTGTGTGTAATATATGGCTCTTCACACACAAAGGCCTTATTTTTTCTGAACAACTGGTAAAAACAAACAAAATACACTATTAAAGTATTGTGCAAAATACTTGGAGTGGAAAGTGGAAATAGATGCGCAAAGGATGGAGCAATGAAGGACACAGGAAATGGTGACCAGATGATGTTTTTTACAATGCCATGGTAATAGTTAACTACTCACCATCTCGGCACTCCTTTATGATTTTTTAGTGAACAATCAAACTCAAGGTCGTCTGCTGACCCTCTCATCATGCCACTACATCCTTTCGACACGGAATGCGGAACTTCCTCACTCTTTCCCTGCACTCCTCCTTATGGGGTTTCCTGTACCCATTGAAAGTGTGTAACTCAAAGGTCACATCTACTTGGGCGCCCCAGCAGCTCACCTGGTCGAGTGTTTGCCACATACAACAACTGACCTGTGCCCTTTGCTCTGTATCATCGTCCATCTCTGCCCTGACGGGGCACAGCGATGATAGCAAAATAGATTTGGACACGCCCCAAAGATCCGGTTTCTGAAGTGCGGCAGAAGGTGTGCCATAGATTGTTTAAATTGGGTCCTCTGTTAGTCATTCAAAGCCTCTTATCTGAATATATTTAGTCTATGTCTCCTGTCTCGTTTCAAAATACCAGCCTCATGTCCTTTATCTTTCAAGTCTCTCCCTAATGGGCCTCTCCCACTCCAGAGACACCCGCCGCTCTGACCAGAGGTTAATGGTGTGAATTTCTTCGCTTACACTGTAAGCATATGTGAAGCTCATGGGAGGAAATACCTCTTTTCAAGCTAATGTGTTTGTGCAGTATAATCTTCCATACAGTTCGACTTACACACTCAATTTCTCTGACTAGTTGTATTTCCTTTAGTAGCCAATTTAAGGCCATGATCACAGACGATTCTGCTGTGAGCTTTTTTGCTAACAGACAGAACAAAGTTCATAATACACAAAAAGCAGGACTGCTCACTGGTAACTGCTGTAAATAATACAAATCGACCAGACTAAGACCTTATCTGCACAGTGATAGGACGCCGGTTGGACGTTCATATTGAAATATTGACATGATCAGACGAAGATATGATAAGTTGAACAGTATATCTAAAGAGCTGTGCAGTTTAATATAGTACAGTACAGCAGTGACTTACCCTGGCACCTTTCTCTGGGAAACATTGACAGCCTCCACTGCAATCTCTTCCTCCACATGGGCCACTGTGCTTCTTTCCACCCTGCAACACATGAAACAGACAACAAAATGTTTAGAGATGAGCCATACTGCTACGGTGTCCAGAACTGTTGCTGTGATATGTGAAGTTTTACATTTGTTGGTTTGGTGTCTTCAATGGATGTTAGAGATACGGCTTTAAGTAATCATCACGGGTGTCCAGACATAATAGACAACCATGTGTCCATTCATCAGGATAATGTGTCTGGGAGACACACAGACGTCTCCCCATCTAGATGTTAGGCTGCATACCAACAAAACCACCCACATTCACAGCCCAGGCAGTGTTAGACATGACACAGACCCTTACAGCCAATGGGGTCACCATGGACACAACATGATCAAAGAGAGCGGTCACACAAATAGGGTTCCCCTACACATGGGTCAGGGGTGTCAAGACCTTTAGCCATAGCTGAGGCAAGCTGGACTTGGGAAATTACTGGAGACACAATGGAATTTTAGAGAATCCTTTAGTTTATGTGTAGAGTCAAATGGAAAATAAATCAAATGCAAAACAAATTAAATAACATTCTGTGTCGTTACCGTTTAATTTATGACTTAGCAGAAACAAATCAATCTGAAGCCTTAAGCTGTAGAAAAGATTACTTTACCCAATAAAATGTGGTAAATGAATGAAAAATTCATAATTATTTAAAGGTTTTCGTACAAGTTTAATGGGCCTTTTCACATTAGTAACTGATAAATGTTTGAGTATACCACATAGAAAAGGCAATGTTTCAATTAATTAAATAATTATTTTTTCAAAAAAATCTTAAAATCCAATAGAGCAGCCCTTCGTTTTTAGGCTGTGGCATGTATAATTTTCCTTACATTTATATGTTGAACATGTCAAAAACATTTCAAGTGCAGTTTTCCTCCATGATGATGAGAGTGAGTACTTACAATAGGAAACAAATACAATTGGGGCCCTTCAGTGGCCTTCCAGTTTGCATGTACAAGCACAACTTTGCTCTGCAGAAATGCGGAGAGGCTCCAACTTGGTGGCTTACGTTACGCTGTCTCTGCCTACGTCTTCCACCTACACAGCCATACCATAGACTGCTTGGACCACTTATTACCCTCTCCCTTGTAAAAAACAAAACAAAAAAGAACCCAAACCCAAAAGAAATATTCAAAATGGCCACTTTATGCCCACAGTGGCAACAAAGTGGCAGATAGAGAATCAGAATAACTCTCCCTCATTACTTTGACATGAGCACTCAGTGATCCAGTCACAAAAGCTGCATTGAGACCCTCCTCACACACAAAGGCCTTCTTTTACCAAGAGACCACGTCCTTTAATGATCTCTTATCTCCACAACAAAAAGACTCTCTCCCAGCCCTTATGGAATGTGGCCTCTCATTTCTTCCTTGACTGTCTGTGGATAAAATGTGGGTTCCTTTGAAACTGCTGTTTGATATAGCTGTGACATGCTGCAATGGGGTTTATCTAGCCCCCAGTTCATGCTATGGTGGTACATAACGCCAATATTTCCATAAACTTCAGTTTGAGAGTTGAGTGTAGTTGACAAACATTCTTCTCATACATGTCCCTACGACCCACATTTCCACAGTGCAGACAAAAGAAGAATGCTGTATCCCCCTAATAAGGGCGTCATTTCATAGTCTCCTCCAAATCCACCCAACAGACAATAGACTGTGTCACCTCCGGACAAATACACAAAGGAATAACTCCAATAAAGGTAACTCACATCATGTAGGTATGCAATGTTCATTAGTTTACAGTTTGCAGGCTCAAAATAGCTAATGACTGAGCAGAGGACAATGGAGCTGTGCTTCAATGTCCTGTTTATTCCACGAGCATCAAAATAGCCCACCCTTTCAAAACCTGCTTTTCCATGACACTTAAGTTTGCCTTGCCAGAGGTCAAGAAAACACAAAAGAAGGACAAATGTCATGGATTTAACGAGGTCTAAAGCTGCCTAATGTTAATACCTGCCAGTTTAATGTTTTCGGTATGTGCAGTCACAAGAGAAGGGGTTAGAGAGGAGTTTCTAACAAGATAGCACCCAGAAAGTCAACCCTGAGGTTTGCTACACTGCAACATAAGAAACAGCAGAATCTAGACCAAAGAGACCAACACCTCTTTGACATGTTGAACATAATCTTAAAGGCTATGAGGGAAATCAGGATGTAGCGCAGCTGTTGCAATCAAGAGGCCAATCAGGCGATCCAAGCAGGACTCAGGACACAAGAGAGGAGTCCTCCCATCAGCAGCCACAGTGCGGGGTTTGGCAGGAAATTGGTGCTGTTTCCATTCATCCGACACATAGGTGAAGCTATAGCAGAAGAGGACCAGCACTAAACACCAGGTGTAATACTTTTTCAGCCTAAAGATAAATCACAATGCATAACATTTTTAGATGGATAAATAATAAATAACAATATCCTCTTCAGTATTCTGAGTATAAATTATTGATTGGGAATCACAAATGTTGGACAGAAGCGTCACCTGGGCTTACAGCTCTGCTTTCAGTACCAGTTCCAGCTTCTTGTACATCAGAATTGCATACTTTTTCCTCTTAAAGCAACATGTCATCTCCGTAGCCAAAACAAATCCTCCTTTTTCTCACCCGAGATTCCTGTTTTAATGTGAGTGTGTGTGTTGGATTTCCGCTGTGCACAGATAATACAGGCTGTATCACTAGAAGGAATTCTAC